>JASDQU011175146.1:9174-19793 GCA_032191745.1 Picea mariana
AATCCAAAATCTGCTATTTTAGGATAAAATCCGTCATCGAGTAGTATATTTGCACATTTGATATCTCTGTGTATAATACGAACGTTGGAGTCCTCGTGTAGATATGCAAGGCCTCTAGCTGTGCCCACTATAATGTTTAAACGGCTTTTCCAACTCAAAGCATTTCTTATTTCTCCTGTCGACCGCCAACAATAATATTCCGAAGCCTCAATAAAAGTTAAAACGCGTATAAGCGATATCTGAAAACAACATGAATGGTGAAAACAATAGAATTCATGAGAGCAACCTACCGAACAAATGCTTGTCAAGACTGTTATTTGACATAAATTCGTAAACCAGCAAGCGTTCGTGCCCTCGCGTGCAACATCCTAGTAAACGAACAAGATTACGGTGACGGACGCTGGTGATGAGCTTCACTTCCGTCAGAAATAGAAATTCCTCAGCAGCTTCAGTAGTGTGCCTTCTATTCAGTTTATTAACAGCAACATCCCTCCCATCCGGAAGTCTTCCCTGCTCATCTTCAAACTCATTACGATTAATTTGCAAACAATCCATATAATTGGGCAAACCCATCAAACCCATGTTCTATATTATACCTTATAGACTTCACCGAATCCTCCTTTGCCAAGCATGTTGTTTCTGTCAAAGTTCCCAGTCGAATCTCTGAGAACCTTGTAATTGAAAAATACTTGCCCGAAATTTCCCCTTGCAACTAAATTCTCATCTGCGCAGAGTATCACAACAACAATTTTCTCACAACAGAGGAATACGACCGAGTTAAAGAGCTCAATGCAATGCAGCATGGAAGCCTTAATACAATCATATATAATCACCTGTCCGAGGAGAGCTCTTCCAATGTCTAATACGTCGCCCGAACACCAAGCATAGCACCGCAATCAGAGCTGTTCCGCCAACACTTCCTAACAATACAGGAACTATTTTCGATGATGTTTTCGTTTTCCTCGATGCTGCAGTTGAAACGAAAACAAAAGAATCAAGAAACATACATATTATAGGATAATGAAACAGCAAATACTTGCCCCAAATCTAAAAGTTCTGGTACATGAAGTCTGTATATTGGTGAAAAAAGAATAATTTGAGTAGCGCATTGTACAGCCCGCCTCGAGGGCTCGACCTTCACGCTGGGGTATACAGCTGAGTAATTTAATCCGAGCTTCTTTCAAGCATCTTTGGCAATTACTACTCATAACGGACGGCCAACACTGAGCGAGACCATATAAGGAACCATTAATGGAGCCAATAGCATAACTGTTATTTGCTGAAGTGTTGGTTATGAGTTGCGTGGCCAAGGCATGGGCTCTTTGAGAGAATGTCTGTGGATCTGTGTCATTTGTGGAGGAACAGTAGTTGGAAGAAAACCCGGCGCCCAAGCCCTCACCATAAAAACTAGAATTCTCATAGCGGAGGAAACAACCGTCCAGAAGAATCCGAGCACCGTTAGATCGCGGACAGTATGCTTTTACTTCTCTCGCAGCTTCTGTGAAGCAATCTATGCACTGGAGGACGGTTAGATACTTCTGACACACTGCGAGACCATAGACAGGATCCGTTGATACAGCGAAGGAGTCTTCTGTTGAAATTGCGAAGTTGTCTGAGGATAGAGTTGAGCGGAGGGATGTGAAAACAGCATCCAGATTTTTCCGAAACTCTGTAGCATTAACATACCTATGAGTTTGTATGTGCTTGCACCCTGCACCGACCACTGGATACATGGCAGTGTCGGCTGCTAGGGCTACTGCAATGATTATCACCAGCATAATAACCAGCAATGAGAAGTGGGCAACTTCCGCCATCAGTCCACTTAATAACACCATAGAAGCAATGGCTTCATACTTCCTGTCCCGACCAGACAACATTGTATATTGAAGTGGACGAAGAGATAAGGGATGCAATGGAAAATCTAATGAGCGAGGACAAGACAGAAAGAGAATCCGACACGGAGACGTAACTTCGGTCATCGCCGTCGCAACCGGACTTTGTGATAAACTTTTTCTTTCATGGTGTGTGGTGTTTTACAGCTCTCAGTGAGAGGATGATGCGTAAGTTCTTTGGTAGTTACTATGTACTTAGACACTTAATATTTAAAATAGTATTATTTTAAAATATATACTTAACGTTTAAAATGATATTATTTAAAAAAAATTTAAAAGTAATAGAAATATATTTTTTTATTTAGTGGATAGATGCTTTCTATTCAATGTACAAAACTTTACTATGGAAAAAAGTAATATAAATTTATTTTTTTATTTAGTGGATATTCAATGTACAAAACTTTAATATGGAAAAAAGTAATTTAAATTTATTTTTTTATTTAGTGGATAGATGCTTTCTATTCAATGTACAAAACTTTACTATGGAAAAAGTAATATAAATTTATTTTTTTTATTTAGAGGATAGATGTTTTCTACAATGTACAAAACTTTACTATGGAAAAAAGTAATATAAATTTATTTTTTTATTTAGTGGATAGATGCTTTCTACACTCAAATCAAAGAGAAATCAAAAGAGAAAACAAAGAGAGAAATTAGTAATATTTAAAAAAATATTAATAACAAAAAAACATTTTAGTAATATTTAAAAAAATTATTAATAACAAAAAAACTATTAACTAGGGTTTCATCATGACTTAAATAAGCCAACTATAAATTATAAGCTAATTGTGTTTTAAATATTAATAGTTTAAACCTAATTTGTTAAATCAACTCAAAGATTAATATTATTAACACAAAAATTCCTCAAACCTAGGATTTTAACCTATAATTAACACAACATTATTAAAAACTAAAATTAATTCAAGTTTTTTGAACCTCCTCAATAATAGGGTTTCATCATGATTTTAACCCTAATCTAACCCTTAATCAACATAAAATTAATATTGTTTTTACTAGAACCCTACTTTTCTCCTAGAAACGAGGGTTTCACTCAGCCAAACCTAGTTCTTTCACCCGCCTCATCACTATTTAACAAAGGCTTTTCTCTTGCATTTCTCAGACTTTTTTGTCCTGATGATGGATCCTGCTATGGATCCGAAACGTCGACGACAAGATGTCATCAACACTGTGGATCTTCCGACAAATTCTGAACAAAAAAACATTTTAATGTATTACTCTATATATAAAGCAATTGAAAATAAAAAAAAATCTTATGATTAAAACACTTTCACTCATCAATTTTTGTGAGGGTATATCTTCTTTATAGATTTGGAAATGGAGATGATAGTTTACACTATAAAAAATCTACTATGGTATCTTAGTAGATTTGGTATAGTGTAAGGGAGCTTGACATAGTTCCTGCTTAAAAGTTAATTTACCTAGAAAAGTTAAAAGTTAATTTGTTGAGTTAATTAAAAGTTAATTAAAAGTTAATTTAGGTGAAAAGATTATCCTCAGCTTATAGTTGCAAAACAAGATTATCAGGATTATCAGATTATCCTTAACTTAATTGTATCATGGACAAGTGCAAAATATGCTAAGATTATCCTAAGGTTAATTGTATCATGGACAAGTGCAAATTTAAACTAAATAGTTAAGTGATAAGTGACCTCCTTGTTGATCCAAATGTTTTGGTGTAAGGGGATGAAAAAGACATCACAATAGCCAAAGAAAACACAACCACAACCAAATTAGTTTGTGACAATGCCATAGCCAAACAAGACATTCCTACAGCAAAATTAGTGAGAGTAAAGATATTTATTTCCAAATTTTTGTATAATAATGCTACGAAGATTTTATTATAGATGGTTCTTAATACCAACTTTATTGTTAGGTTTATTATCACTGTAGTTTATAATATTTTCCATATAATATTATCAATGAGTCGAGTCTATGATATTACATTTTCATTTCTAAGTTTTTAGTGATATGCATATCTTAATTTTATCTTCATTTGAAGATCGCAGTTATGGGGAATTGCTCTTCTCTTGTGCACCCGAAATTCTGCGATATACAAATTGACATTCAGACTCCCGCGCTTAAGATTGCGTTATAAATTAAATTATATTCTTCTTTCCATTCCATACTTAGCCACTTAGGTTTCCCAAAATTGCGCTTCTATTGTTTCGTGTTCTCCAAACAATACCAGAAGTTCCGCGATATACAAATTCACAGCTATAAATTTAAATTTTATAAATTAAGTTATATTCTTGGTTCAATATAAAACGTAAATTTATATTTAATAAGACTTCATTAATGTTATGAGAGATATATATTATTATTAAATTATATATATTTATATATATAAATGAAGGTTTGGGTTTATATTTAAATATAATAATTAGATAATAATTTAATTAAGGTGCGTGGGTTGGTAGACTGATGGGTTCACATTTATACTAATGTTTTTGTATCATGAGTCTAAGTGACGGCTTCCTCATTTCATACTTAGCCACTTTTTTGATCGCGAGTTCTCTAGAATTGCGCTTCTATTGTTCTGTTTTCTCCAAACAACACTCAGAGTTCTACGATATACAGATTGACAGCCATACACCCGGGCTGGCAGGCTCAAGATTGCGCCCGATAAAAATAAATTTATGTTTTATTATAAAAATTAATTTAAGTTTTATAAATTAAATTATATTCTTCGTTCAATATAAAACGTAAATTTATATTGAAGGAAGAATATAATCGGATCAGAAATATCCTCTGCCTGGGATCGACCTTCATGTTATGGAATTAGTTTTTGTGAAGATATTTTAAATCTTATTAAAACATAAGTATAAAGCAATAATTTAATTCTTATTAAAACATAAGGAAATGAAATAGTTTAACATAAGTATAAGCATGATCCAATATTAAACATGAACCATTTTATAAAACCGAATAATCTATAATAATAAGGAAACTATAATAATATTATTATAGATTATTAAATTAACAAAAACCTCTGAAATAATATTATGATTATTATAAAAAGAGTAAAATTTGTCTTCCCTCGGCCTAAAAAATGTACATGTTGTTCTGCCACAATAGAACTAACAAGAATAGTAATGAATAGAGAAATTTTCCATCTGTGAATAGATTTCTAGCGTAATATACAACAAAACTTTGATCCCGGGCACTTCTTCACTATTGGTATTGTTAGTCCATTGTGTATCCTAGAAGCATTATATGGTGTATGTCTATGTTTGTTTGTATGGGGGGCGAAATCTAACAAAAAATGGACGACCAGTGTGGAATGATTTTAAACGTACAAAGACAAGGCAAACCTTATCCATGGAGCCTTGAAAGAACAAAAAAACAAAAGTATGAGTTTGCTAATAAGACTAGCAGGTTGTAGACTATTGGGCAAACTGAGAAATCTGTGACTTGGAGAATTGAAGGCTTAGGTTGTTTTCCATGGTAGCCACCCTTTCATAGGAGGGGCACATGGTGAGCGTGGTGGAAGGAAAATGCATGTAGTAATTATCATGTCCTATCACGCACGATTGAAGAGATGCCTTCAAATCCCTTAGCTCTTGTAGTTCTTTCTGCAACATTCTTTTATCCTCCGTTAGATTTTTGCATCAACGCTTCATTACCTCGCAATCTACTTCCATCTGCTTCAACTTTGTTCTGCAAAATCAAGAAACACGTGTTAATGGTCGCACAATCACAACCACGATCAAAATCGTGTGCCATGTTTGCTTCAAAATTGTGCAAACTGAAACAATATGTCCAATTGCGGATGTAGGAAACCAACCTTGCAAAGTTGAAGCAAACAAGGGTGCATGATCTTAACCCTTCAAAGTGCAAGAACATGTTGAACTGTGGGTGCAAGACTTCAACCTTGCAAAGTTGAAGCAAACAAGAGCAAGCAGCAAACAACAAACTAGTGAACAAGCACCAAGAGGTCCAACTGCAGCTGCAGGACCTCAACTTTGCAAAGTTGAATCAAACAACAATAAGAAGCATCCAACGAACCAACGAGCAAACATTAACCAGTGAACTAGTAATGCCAATGAAGAACAATATTGCTCAAATTCGCTGCAGACAAGTCTATTGTATCCAAAAATCGGAGGAAAATGTATTGCAACATGTTTGTTAAGTAAACATTTAAGGATGTGAGGCTTGTTAGGTAAACATTTAAGGCTGTCAGAACCGTCTAAGGGCCTCACATTGTGTAAACATTTAAGAAAGAATGCACAGTGGCAGACCTGTTTACATACGTAATAATAAAAATGTCTCTTTAAGTACTTAATAATAATAAATAATAATAATAATAATAATAACAATAGTTCGAACAATAGAGACTATGCAAAAAAAATCTAGTCAAAGGACAAACTAATATGAAGTCAACTAATAAAAAGTGACTCTCGATGCTCAAAGTTTTGGATATCTAAACATTTAAATAAAAATAGTAAAAATTTAAAAAGACCGAAGATGATCAAAAACTTTGGATATGTTAACATATAAAACATTGGGAATAACGAAGCTCACAATAAGACCCCGAATCTATTATCCAATGAGAACATGACATATAAGGTTTTTTTTATTATATAAAAAATAATGTTTTTAGTTCTCTAGTTCGAACATAGGGATTATACAAAAAATTTAGTCAAAGGACAAATTAATATGAAGTCAACGAATTATCCATAGCTACAGTCCCTCTATGCCTTCGTCAGGGACTAATAAGAACTATTAAGGAATGCTACCTTACTAATATAATTGTTTACATCCAACATTAGTCAAATCATCTAAGATAAAAGTTTTATAACATACTAAGGTTGATCTTGTATTGGGATGATGCAATTTAACATTAACTCTGACTTAAGTACTTCAATGTTATTCATGAGAAAAATGTACATGACTAATGATTGGTAGTGTGTAAGATGGATAATATTCACCTTCGCAAGTGATATTCACCATGCACATTAGTAATCATTGGTAGTATAATCATTAGTAGTGTGTCCTCTTCACCCTAAGTGTTGGATGATAAATAACATAATATCCAATAGATAAAAGAAAATGGTGCATTACCAATGATTGATAGTATACTGTGGATAATTTTTACTCTTATAGAAACCCTACTTTTTAGTATGATTAAATGAGAAACAAATATGACATAGTCACTCATTTTCTTGGTCATTTTCTTTCTCCATAAGTTTCAAATAAGTTCGTTAGCTTTTATATTTTAGTCTTAATGATTTGATGTGTTCAATTTCTTTTTCCAATTAATTTAATTTAAATAAATATATCTATCTATAAAAACTTTGTAATATTAATTATGTTGAATAAATATATTATTTCAAGAATGAAAATTGTTTTCAATTTATTTATTTATTTTAGATTGCTATCTTAAAAAAATATAAATTAGGAATATTTTTTTTGCTTTTAATAAATTTTCTTAATTTTTAATTAATTGTATTATATTGAACAAATCACTCCCATCTTAGATGGATGGCCCTTCATTCAACCCTCATTATTACATTACTACAATCTTATGAATTTGACAACTTCTTTGAACATAGTCTAATCCTACACATTTGACAATTTCTTTGAACACAATGCTTTTGGAACTCTCGTGTTTGAATGTTTAAACACGTTTCCCACTATGGAAAAGATGTCGGCAATGTATCACTTCTTCTCTCGTCATTAAAATGACACGTACGAAATTGTTTATTCATTTATATATCTATTTGTCTCAAGATTAACCAATCTTCCCATTTATTTACGATTACAACTTTAATAAATCTTGTTTACGAACTTTCATATTTTAATGTTATTTTAAGACATTATAAAAAGACATATTATAGTACTTTAAGAACGAAGGAGTTGGCCCTCTCGGAATCACCTTTCCTCTGGGTCCCTTTCCAAATTCTTCTTTTTGTTCGTAATACAGCTAACTTTATTGGACCCAAAGAATTAAACCCACGACCCCAAAAGCTTGGCAGCGAGGGATCCATCCCTCTCCGAATTCATTCGAAAAGGTAATCATAACTCCAAGCCAGTCCAGAAGAGTTATGGAAATAAAAACATATATTTTTATATAATAAAAAGTAACATATATGTACTAATTTGATTGGATAAGAGATTGGAGGTCTTATTGCCGACTTCGCTATTCCCAATGTAGTATATGGCAACATATCCAAAGTTTTTCTCGTAGTCAGTATGTTTTAATCATATATTTTTCCTGTATCTTGCTTCAAGGTTGATTAATGCTAGCATTGGTTCGAATGTTTGTATTAACATTTTCTGCTACCCGAATATATCCACAAGTTTTGATATGTAATAAGCATATTGAATTTTTTTGATATCCAAGCTTTGTAGTGATTGAGAATTCCAAAGTTTATAGCGTCTTTGGCATATGTATATTTTTTGAAATGTATTGACACTTATTCTGAGATGCGTCAATAGGTATGATTACGTAAATGTTCACATGACGCGACGTTCTGCAACACCCCTGACAACTTAAATCTTTGCATTCCGTGAGGTGCTTAGACAGCCTGAGAGCCTTGAATGTTTATGTAAATACGGTTCTCGGAGTACATTTTTCCTTGAAATTTTCTGTACAGTTACAGTGAATTTGCATTTAATTGTCTACTGCCAGTTCAATAGCCATTGTATGTTTCGTCCTTGTTCTGCCATTGAAGCTACATAAATTGTTTACTGGTTCAGTGATTGTTTCTTCTTCGCTGGTTTGTTGGTTGCTGCCATTGTATGATTCATCCTCGTAATTGTTGAGGCTACATACATTGTTTACTGGTTCGATGAGTGGTTCTTCTTCATTGGTTTCTCGGTTGCTGCTTGTTTTTGTTTCGTTGGTGATTTGAGTTGTGTTTCTACATTTCATCGTTTCGGAGTAATTTTGGATGTCGTGGTTCCATTTTGTATTCCTTGTTTACTTTTTAATTTGCAGTTTGCAAGTAAGAATGTTTGTTTATTTGTAGTCGCATGTTCCTTGTCTGTTTCCGGTTCCTTTTCTGTTTGGGTTGCAGTTTCTTAATTGTTGGAGATACATATGTTGTTCATTGGCTTGGTGGTTCTTGCTGGTTCGTCGGTTCCCGGGTTGTTGGTTCTGTTTGTTTAGCTGGGGTTTACACTTTGGGGTGCTGGGGGTGCATTTCGGCCTCTTCGTTCTTTCTCGTTGGTTTGGTCCATGCTGGTTTCTTTTCTTTGATTCGACCTTCCAGGGTTGGGGTGCAGCAGCGGTGGTTGGAGCTCTTTTTTTTCTTCTTGGATTGTTATTGTTTTGTTTGGGGCGCTTTACGGTGTTCAGCCCCTGCACCCACTAGTGGATATGTAGTTGTTTTATTTTCCATGTCTGTCGGATTCAAGATCTGTTATTCTGTGATATTTTCCTAGTGTTGCAGTCCGGCATGAAAGAAAATAGTTGCATGCAAAATTGTTCGAGGATTACATGTGAAGTTACAATACCCGCTATTTTCTTGTTGGAATAAATCATATGTATGCAAGGTACATTTATAAACCATGTATGGTCAGATGTGTGGATATGACATGACATGTCCTTTTTGCTCTACATAGACTGGTGTGCACATGATGCAATTTGTGTTGTTCTTGACATATGATATGTGCAACAAAGATTCTGCAAGATTATATTTCCATGTCTCGAAGCATGTGTGGGTAATTAGCCACGAAAAATTGAGAACTTGTATCGTGTTCACAACAGTGTATGTAGAGGATAAAGAACATGACTAGAGGGCATATGTGGATAAATTCCTAGGGAAAAGAAGAAATCGTTTAGCTACGACCATGCAGTTGCATGATATTTTGTGCCTTGTAATATATTTTGGCTAGGGAAAAAAATTGTACACGTTTACAACCATGGATAGAGAAGCACAAAGGTTCATGTTTCTGTCTTTGTAGACTATTCGTTGAGTCAGTTTTGCTCTATGTACATATTGTTTGTTCTTTGCTGAATACCAGCTTCCATTGATGTTCATTACATTTTGTGGGTTCCCAAATTGAAACAAACAGAGTAGCTGGAGAAAATGAGAGTGTCTCAATTGCAATGGCTGAAGAGGATATAGAAAGGTGCATGCTCGTACTATTGTTTCATATTGTGTTGTTTTGTATTTCATTTATGGTCTGGATATGTGTTAAGCTAGTTGTGTGCCTTCCTACATGGTAAGTTTTCTTGGTTGCATACGTTTATTCCTGCATACTAAGCTAGTGCATGTCCATTGTGTTTGTGTTGCATTGTTGCATTTAAACAAACATAATGGATGGACAAGACGAAGGACTTTTTGGCGGGTAAATAGACCTGTTTCTTTTTTGTTTTACTTGTCTATTTTCAAACTAACTTGCCTTCCTGTCGATTGCATCTTCCGCATTGTTGCCTTGGAAAAAACAGGTTGCTTGGACAGGGAGATGAATTCTTCTGTGCAGCAGCAGAGGGTTCTGTGGTACAATCTTCTAAAAGGTATACCAAGTGTGCCGAAAAATTAAATATACAAACCGGGTGCGGGCATATAATATAGAATGCATATATTTGCTTAGTCCTGATGTCCATATGCAAATGCTTGCATCAGAAAAAGTTGTACTAGTGAGATGGCCATGAGTAGTCAGTCATCCCAGACATTGGCGGACTGACAAGGCCAAAGGTAAAGATGCATGCGTTGTTCTCTTACTATGTTTACTAGACAAATTTCCCAGGTTATATAT
>JASDQU011175147.1:0-19647 GCA_032191745.1 Picea mariana
TTCTCTCTTTTCCATCCCCTTTCACCATTAGAAAGCTTGCTTATATAGCCTTGGAGAGGCTCAACAATCTTGAGATATCCTTGGGGAGGTTGAGGATTTGCCTCCTTCAGTTGAGGATCTAACCTAGGATCATGGATGGACCAAGGATTCGAGCTCAACTACTTTCCAAGAATGAAAAGACGCTTCCCCCATCCGTCTCAACAACTTAACAACTGCCCAGAATAGGTAGCGCTCCCTCAAAAGGGCCATCAGAGCGTTGTAGCGCTCCCTAGTAAGCTTTAGGGAGCGTTGGCGCCCTCAAAATCTATAACGCTCCTTCAAAAGGGCCTGGAAGCGTTATAACGCTCCCTGACAGTGTATGAGGAGCGCCAGCACTCTGAGATAGTGTATGGGGGAGCGCTCCTCTCCAAANCAAGTGTCTTTCTCATGTCGTTATAGGCACGAAATAGGCATCATGGCAGTATGCTTTGCTTGATGTTTTACGACACTTGTGAGAAACATATGACACTTGCGACCTTGTGAGCAAAATGCGACACTTGCAACACTTGTAATGACGAGACTTGCGACACTATCAAAGTGAGTAATTTTGATGTGTAACAGTGAGAGGGGTATTTTTTCACTCTTTAGTGATCTATAGTTTGTTTAGTAGTCTTGGACAACTCACTCACTTTGCCTAGTCCAAAGAACCTAATCCTATGCTAACAACCAAAAACTTTTCTAGTTTATTTTATTAGAACATGGTTTAATTTAATGGATTTTTACTCAATAGGTTCATGGAGATGACACTGATGATGTGAGAGAGACTTGACTCTAATAGAATGAAAGAGAATGAGATGAAATTCATTCTTTTCAATGAATTCTATGTATGGGAAGGAGAAGAGTTATACTCTTCTTAAAACAAGAAAGCACTCAAATCTATGCAACTTTCTATTTCATGGATCAATATGATGCCAAACTACCAAGCAATTTTTCCAAAAACTAAAATCTGCATGAAAAACTAGATCTTTTTTCCAAACATGTTTTATAGAAATATTTGCCTCACCCTATGAAATATTGCAGAGAGGGCCTTATTCCATTTCCCTATGCAGACTTATCTTCCTTGTTACTAAAACCCAGAGACAAAAATACTAATTTTTCCACTTGTACGCATCTTGCACACTATACATCAAGCGTATACACAGGTTAATACGCTACAGCCCACGTACATCGAGATTTGTGCCATAAAATCAAAGTTAAATGTCAGGTTTCCATGTCATGACAGGAGATCTCTGATCCTTGGCCTTACATATACTGGAAACATTCTAAATCGACCATTCAATTCCATTTTGAAGGCTATAAATGGGACAATTCCGAGCTATGGAAAAGGAGAAAGAATTCAACTTTGAGAGAAAAGTTACTCTAGAGAAATTATTACTTCATATTGAGTCTGCGTCCCTTTGTCCTTTAAGTCTGAACACAGTGTTCAACCCCTAAAATCTTCCCTTATTTGATAGAGAACCTCATTGTATCCCTTCTATGAGCTTGCATTTGGTGGAGGATTGAAGTAGTGGAGGCCCAGCTGAAAGGAACTCAGCTTCTCGGTTTTGAACCACGCCGACATCGAAGTCTGTAATATTTTCACGTATGTTGATCATTTATTAATAGAAATACTCCTTTCCTGTCCAACTGATATCTTGCAAATATATGATTTATTATCCATGGGAGTATTTGATATGTATATTAATGGATTATTTTATCTAATGTGATAACCTTTTATATCATCACCATATGCTTGATTTTCTTGTTTGTTGAGAACTTGTTGCAAGTACATAAATTTGGGTCAAAGTGCTCAACGGTGGAATTCATCGAACATCTGGACGAGGTAGGTCTCTTTCTTATCTCCCTTGCACATTGGTTTATATAACATGTTGTTGGAATAGAGTTGATTTTTGCAATCATTTTCGTCTGTTGTGGTTCACCCTAGCCATAGAGAGATTTTCCTCATAACAGAATTGGTGACCACATTGGGGATTGAATCTTCTTTCTTAGGGTTTGAATTAATTTTCTCCTTAGATTGCTCTCATTTCTATTGTGGTTCCTGTTGTATCATTGCTTGATAGCTCTTGTTCACTCTGGGTCTAAGTTTTCATCCTTTCTCCGTTGTCTGGCCTTATTTTAAAGCATATACGTGCCTTTTGCCTTGACAGTCGCGTACATACGCTGGTTGTCTCATTGCAAGCTGCATATATACACTCTATTTACCTAAACAGTCATGTACATCAGTTTTCCTTGCCTTTTCTCCTGGTATGGTGTTTGTTGGGTGGGATTTGATGCTTGCCTTCTTGAGTCTCTATAGTGCATGTTAAGTGCTTGTGGGATGACAGGAAACCCTCTTTTGGTTGAATTTCTGGGCGAAGTCTTTCTCTTCATCTTCTCATTTTTTATTTTCCTTACACATTGGGCTGGGTATTTTGTTTCTTGGTATCCTGCTTGAGTTATCTCTTTTTTATACACAGTAGGGCTATATATCAAGTTACTTTTCATTCCATGCATTTTCAGTTTTGATATATTGAAAATACAAAAAAAATAGGCATTTTTCATTGCTTGGAATTTTTTGTCTTTTGAGTCCTTATCATTAGCTTAGTGCATATAGTGAAAGATTGCATTTTACTTCAAAATTGGAGAGTTGAATTTGAAAATTGCATTGGTTTTTAGAAGCATATCATTCATTGAAAGTTAAAGTTAGGACTTTGCATTATTTTCATATTTACTTTTCTTGCAGAGTCATAACACCATGAGTTTCACTACCATACATTTTTGAGTAATCATGACCATTAAAATCAACACTATAATTTAAAATTTATTAGTCACGATTTTATTTTCTAGGGTGCACAAACTAGCCTAGGATTTAGTGCCTTGGAATAAGATTTTGTGAGTAAACTTCTCCAAGGAAATTAAATCAATATATGTGTCTGAGTCAGGGAGTGGAAAAATCCATTGTATAATTGGTAAGATCAGGAGGCTCTTCTCACACCAGAGTTAATCACGAGGTCGTGCGAAGTTGGTTGAAGGGATATCCCCCTGATACCTTCCTAGCGTCAGAGAAATTTATGGGGATGTATTCGTATATGGGGATATTGTTAGTGCCTTTACCTCCGTGAGAGGCGGTGCTTTAAAGGTTTTGGGATTTTCTACCCTACCCATACGGTGGACCTGAATCACGACTTCTCGCTTGTGCATCGATTATAAAGTGGTTTATTAGTTGCTTCACTTAGGTGTCTCATAGGTTACTTGCAGGGATTATTCCGCAGGTACTCTGGGTCAGATAAGGGTCGGACAATACACGACCTTTATGGAGGATTACCTATCTAGGGGGATCTGACCGACTGGTTGTTAATCCCACGAGGGCCCTTATAAATGATGCTATTACCTCTGATATTTAGCAGGGAGTCTCAGGCCCGTCTTGGGTGAGACACACCTTCTTTAGGGAGGGAGGCCACTCAGCCACTTTACCTTGTTTGCATGCATATTGGTCATTTGACTTTTGGTGTTCTCTTTGATTACTAGCTTTCCTTAGGATATATTTTTTATCGTTAGAGTCTTAAGTCATTGTGGAGTCAAACCAACCTCCCTGTTGGTCCCATCGCTTGTTACAGTTACTACCGGATTTCGAGTCTTTGCCTTCTAAAATGCGTAGAGTTATTAAGAGTGGTACAAAGACATCTACTAATCACACTTGTTATTCTACAAGGATGAGCATTGAACCTAGTCTTTAGAATATTAGGAGCCCTTTGACTCCCATACTCACTATAGTTAATGGCACTCCTTCGACTCCTGCAACCTCTATGGTTGTAGTGTCGTAGGAACCTATCATTACTATGGCCCAACCTATAGTAAATTATCAATATACTACCTCAAACCCCTTTGGGTCTCTTGGTCACTCACTGGGCTACAATGTTCAATCCATCCTTATGGCTTCTAGTCCCTTTTCTTATGTATGCCCAACTTCACTTTGCAGTTTTAAAACTCCATCCCAGTTGTTGGCCCTAATGCTAGCATTGGGATCGGGGGCAGTACTCTCTACACTCATTTTTTGTTTGGTGGATCACAGATCCCTCAAATGATTCCTAATATGGAAGGTGTTCCTGCTTTTAACACTGGGTCCAATCCTCCTACTTTCGGGTGGAGCAACCATCCTGGTGGACAAGCTTCGACTCAAGCTCCATCCTACAACCCTACCTCCTTGGTGCATATTTTGACCAATACATTTGGCATGAGGAATCCACCTCTATCCTTTGGATTCCAACCCGAAGGAGGTTAGTTTCACGCTTTGGGAAACCCCAACCCGAATCCAATCCGAATGGAGGAAATTTCTATAACCCTCAACAAAACATTCCTGTTGGAATGATGCCCAACCAACCCTATATGAATTATCGCAGAGGAGGGACTTATAATCCCGGACAGGGCCATGGTGTTTACCAAAACCCTATATGGCCTTCAGTTCCTCAAGCACAGTCTTTCCTGGGAGGTTGGGGCCATATGCCACAACCCCATCTCCTTTTTTTGGCCATGCTTAAACTGCCAAATTTGTCTAAGTTAATGAACGACCCCATGAGTCATGATCCTACATGGCCCCCCATCCCCACCAAAATTCGTTCGGACATCCCAAAGTTCAAGGGTAATAATGGAGAGGATCCTGGTGATCACGTCACTACCTTTCACCTTTGGTGCTCATCGAATTCTCTTAATTATGATTCTATTAGACTAAGATTATTTCAATGCACCCTTATCGGAGTTGTTTTGAAGTGGTACATTGAGCTACCTAGGGGGGCATATGGGACTTTTAGTCAGTTGGTGTTGGTTTTTCTTAACCACTTCCAGTTTCCCATTCGTTATGATGTTGGCCTAGAATTGTTGTCGACTTTACGCAAGGATATCGCCACTCATATCTTGAACCATATCCAAGAGTGGCGTATATGGAATAGGTTGATTAAGACCACTATACCCTCATACTTTCTTTTAGAATGGTTTCTTAAGTCTTTGCATGCTCCTATATTGAAGGACATTACCACTTCTAGGGTTACCACTAAGGAAGAAGCAATCTTTAAAGCCCAACAGTTAGACTTGATATATGCTTAGTCTAGGATGTTATACCACCTTCTTCCTGATGCACCACGGTCTACTTAAGACCCTAGGAAAAAGGCTGGACCTCATGCTGATGGTATTGTAGGTGCCGCCAATGTAAATTCCGCAAACTCGGTGACAATCCATATGAAAGAGTTGTCTCTAAGATAGTTTGCAGAAGGGTCAGCTTCGTCTGTGTCTTCCAACCCCACTCAGTTGACGAATGTACATTCTATTTAATCATCGACCAACCCAAATGGTAACCAACAACTAGGATGGAATAAGAAGAAAGGAAAAAATACTCAGAAGGGTGGGAAAAATGGTAATAAACCCAAGGAAAATAATATAATGAGAAGATGGGTAGTAATGTTAGAGAGGGAAAATGAGAAAGATGTAAGGTGAAGTTTCCATGTAAGCTTTGTACAGATGATCACCTTACCCATTTATGCCCTAAACTTGCAGAAGATGTGAGGCTATTATCTCAATCGCTCATCATGCTGATGAATCCATTCCCACACAATCAACACTTGGCCTCGATCTCCTCAAACTCTGGACATGTGACAAGCGAAAGTCAAAACCAACAGTCAAAAGACGATGACCATTTATGTATCAATATGGTCGATGAGAAAATTAATGTAGCCACTCGATCTCAAGACTATAGCTCTAAAAAAGATATCCCTAGTCTAGAATCTCCTCCTCCTCCTCTGGAAATGACTTTACATATTGAGAAACTAGAGCTACTACCTCGTATTCCAAAAGGATTACTCAAGTGCTCTACCCATAATCCAAATGCTAGAGTCGTCCAGAACTACTCCATTGTTGAGGACCTGGGTCAAACCCCTTGTGCGATGTCGTCTTTGGAGGTACTCTAGACATGTCCTTCATAGAGGAATTCCTTACTCTCTTCTTTAGGAGCTCTAGAACCCAGTGGCTCAAAAGTTATCAAGTTTGACGTCACAAATGTTAAGCCTCACTTGCCTTACCATGTGGCTTTCCAAATCCACGTGGAGTACTCTAAGTATACCATCAAACGTGTAGTTGTTGATGAAGGTGTTGTTATGTGTGTGATGTCCCTATTCTATTGGAAATCTCTCAGTTCTTTGACTCTTTCCAATTCATTGAACATGTCAAATTATTTCTACGATCATTCCTTCCAATCCAGTTAGGTGGGAAGATGGTAGAGGTGGAGGTAGAGGTAGTTGATGCGCCTCTTGATTATAACATGTTCTAGGTCACAATTGGACTTATGCTATGATCGTCATCATGTCATCTGTCTTCTGTAATATTTGTTTTCCTCATGAAGGGAAGATCGTGACGATTGATCAATTATCCTTTGCATGCTCTAGTCCTAATGCATCTCTTGGACCTTCGATCCCTATGATCGAAAATTCTCAGTTGAAAACTGAGAATATTGGTGTCAGAATGTATTCTTCCTTTATGGGTACTTTCAAATTCATGTCACTGAGTCACCACGTCTATTCCATGTCTAGTAGGCCCATTTTAATAGGGAGGTCCAGTCCTTTCCGCACTTCCTATTTTAGTGATCCTTAGACCCTACCTTCCTCGACTTCGTCTTGTGAGGGTGTTATAACCCTAAATTGCACCACACATGCTTACCTGGCATCAGTCCATCTCATATCTCTTATTTGCCAAAGAAATGCTGAATAACTCTTTAAAAAACCTCTTTTATAAAGGCCCATGCACCCTACTCCATTACTGAACGCGTGTACACGCTAGCTGACCTAAAATAGCCCGCGTGGACTGACAAAAGCACGAAAAAAGGAAAGTTGCTGACGGAACACAAAATCTATGGGTGAGTTAACTGAAACTCCTAGCCATGCATGGTCGAGGGTTCATCCAAATACCTAGCTCCTTCTAGCCTATAAAAGAAGGGGTAGGGGTCCCATTTGGAGGAGGAAAAATATAGCAAAGAAACTCTGCCCATTTGCGTATTCCCATTGTCCCAACCCTTTAGCCTTTCCTTGTGCCAGAAGAGATACAAAGAAAAGTAGTTGGAGGATAGTCGAAGAGGAGCCTAGGATCAAGTTCGTGGAGCAATGGCTGGTCTCAGTTTTTGTAAGTTGACTCATTCAAAGTAATAAAGAAAATACTTTTCCCGTCCCAATTCATGAACTTTTTATAATTTGATTAGTATATGTTTGTATAATATATAAGTAGGATGCATGCATAGTTTTTTCTTGTCTTGTATGTAGGTCATCTTTGGAAGAAGTATTGCGAACAAGTAATCAAGTAAAACGAAGGATTGACATCAAACGTCGGGAACGAGGTAGGTTGATCTTTCCATACATTTACTAAGAAAAGGGGATTTAAATCTAGGGATGAAGGTAGAAAGTATTTTTTCTTCGGTCATATCTACATGCAAAGTCTAAACCCTATTTGCTAGTCCGTAGGGAGATTTCCCTCACAACAGAATTGGCGACCATACTAGGGAAACTCTCTAGGGTTCCTGGAATTTTATTTAGTTTTTGGGTAGTTTTAAAGACTAGTTTTTCTTGCCTATTTTTTCTTTTAGTTTCTGTAAGGTTTGAGCTAGAAGGGAGTCTGGTTTTCCATACCAGATTTCCCTGTCTTTTTCTTGACTGTGTTTTTTCGGGACCGATAGAGGTACATGCGGCCTGCATAAGGTCTGCACGCATGTACCCGTGCCCTACTCTCTTACAACCCACGTGTGAATGCTAGCTGAAGAAGTAGCAGTAGTGTGTAGAGTTCAGAGGACTTCTAAGGAAGTCATCCTCTTCCCTGTCAGAATCAAACATTCTTAGGGGGTCTTCTGGAATTCTGTCTGAGTCTTTTTGTTTTGCAGTCTTATCTCAGATTGTTTGGATTTATAAATTTTTTCTTAGATTGTTTGCTTTTTTTTGTTAAAAAAAAAAAGGTGTCCAAGCCTTCAGGAGACTCTGGTTATCAATATCAAGGGTCTTTTCCTGGTTTGGTCTGTCTGATTTAGTTTTTCTCAGAATTTAGAGATACACGCAGCCTGTATAAGGTCAACCTGCATGTACACACTCTCTGTCTCTATACATCTCGCGTTCACACGCTGGTTGTTGGATTAACAGTAGTGTGCCTCTGCAGGATAATTTCTCTTGAGGGTAAGGCAATCATCCTTTCCCTTGATGAGAAATATACCTCTCAGGTATTTAAATCTCTATCAGTCAATAGCTTAGGATTAATCTTACCTTTACCTCAATTTTTCTCATTTAAAGAAAAGTTGTCATAAAAGTAAAATAATTTTTTAAAGGTTTTTAGACAAGTGTGAGAGTCATTTTTAAAAATTGCTAATGCGTGATTTTTGACCCGATTCGTTGCGATCTACGATTAGGCCAGAATTGTTTTTCTTGGTTTTTTCTTGTTGGTATTTTTCCTTTTTGCTTTATCAAGCATTTAAAAAAAAATAAAAATCTCTCTTCATTTTCTTGTTTGGTTGAAGAGTGTGTTCTACATTATTAGCTAGGGAAAAGTAATGTATTTCATAAGTTTTTGCAGTTTACTTAGATCATAAGTATCTTGTAGTCAAGTGAAATATTATTGAGTTTGCTGTCCAAAATCTTTGAAAATTAAAAATATTTATTTTGAAAAGTTGTTGAAATTTTGCATTAAGTAAAAGTTTTGTTTCCATCTTTTTTATTCATTTATTTCTTTCATCTTTTCACATCATCAGTTTCACTTTCATACCCCTTGACGTAATACAAAGCGATAAAATTAACTCTAAATTTAAAAATCTACTAGACGTTTATGTTTGTAGCGTTCACCAACTAGTTCAGGATTAGGGCCTTGGATTAGGTTGGAGAGGACACTCTTCAAGGCCATTTAAAATCAAACATTGGAGTCTGAGTTAGGGAGTGTCTAAGTCCAGTGTCATGAAAGTTATCTGGGATCCCCCTCTAACACAGGGGATAAACATGAGGTCGTGTGCGGAAAGGTAGCGGAGATAACCCCTCCAAAGCTGGACCAATCGTAGTGGAGAACACATATAGAGGGCTTGTCTTGGGATTCCGTCGTTTGAATTTGCCATGGGGCTTTGTGGGTCTTGAATCTATTTGAGGTCCTTAGTTGTCTTCTAGACCATTTTCTCTCGATACCCTTGACAGGTTTCGGGATCGATACCCTACTCATTGTGGTCTACCCGACTTTCGACTGTACCTGCCTAGTGATTGTTCGCGAGCTGGAAACCTAGTTGCCAATATTTTTTAGGGACATACACAAGTGACTGTGGGGGTATACTGCAGTACCTAAGATAGACATCAGGCCATGCTTTGCAGAGTATACCTGGAGGGTGCTTCCGTGTTCGAGTTGAACTTGCACTGATAACTTGCTCTAGTGTTGGTTGTTGTAACTGTTCTTCCAATTAATTTAGTGTTTGTCTGTCGTATCTTCTAGGGACCTTTTTTAGTGTGTGTTACTTTTGAACGTTTAGAATACCTTAGAGTGTATTTGATATTCTCACATAGTGGAGGATCACGAGCTCCGCCGGTCACGAAGGCTTCTTGGCCTGCCACCGGTTACACTGGAGCAACCCCCACCACCACTAAGTCGAAAGATAGACCAACAAGGGTCTTTTGAAGCGATTGGGTTACAAGCCATTGTGCTCAACCAACCCCTGGAGGAATCAACCATTTTGGACCCTGAAGCAACCACTCTTGGCCTGGCTGAAACCCCAACCACTGATTTCTTGGCACCTTTCATCGTACCAATTCAATTTTACAAGCGCCAGACAGTGTTGCACAGAGCAATGGAAACAAATGTTGTTGCTCCTTCTGGGAATTCTTCAATTCCCACCACGGTTGTCACCACAGGAGAGATTTCACCTCCTAACCCACCTTCATCGGTCCAAGCCACCATGGTCTCGATCGCTTCTACATCGCACAGTGGTCCGATCCTATCTTTGGCGGCGGCCACAACCCCTTTCACACCAAGTGCGACAGGCCCTCCGTTCTCATACGAGATGCCTAGTTTGGGTACAAGTCTTGTACTTTCGTACTCCACTTTACAAAATTTAAGTCTGGGGGAAGGGAGCTCTAGCGCTCCTATGCAAGGTCACATGGGGGGTACTCCTGCTCCTTTTAACAATTTCCCTTACGGAGGAGTTCATATCCCTCCTTTGTCCCCTTCACTCGGCGGCTTGCATCAGCCATCCATTGGGAAACCTACATACAATAGTTTATTTGGAGTGGGGAGTCAAGGACCACCTTCGCATAGTGTGCCAGTAGGTTCGACACCGTTTTCTTTGAAGGGAACATTTGGTAACAATACCTTCTCGTCAGCTGCTTTCCCGACTGGAGGCAACCTTATTTTTGGACAATCTACTCCTATGCAGGGTACTATTCATGCATAGGGGGAAAACTCAGCAGGACCTTGGAATTCAGGGCAGGGATCCATTCTCTCGTCTGGAATGTCAATCTGGGGTAATTCTTTCCACAATCAATGGAACCCCGGACAAACTACTATGCCTATCCCCATGGGACCACCATGGGGCAATCCTTTCCAGAGTCCTTCAAATAGAATGCATGCCCAACCATCTATGTCCTATTTGGGAAATTAACCAATGATGTCTCCACATATGCAAAATCCTTATGCTGGCCAGGGCCATGGTTTCTACCAGAATCTAGGCCAGCAACCAAACTTTTCCTAGCAACCCAGTGCCAATCAAACTCTAGGCCCCTTTTTCCCAGGTTATCACCAACAGCCCAAAATTCCCTTCCTGGAAACTTTGCACTTGCCAGATTTGACAAGGTTGTTGAATGACCCTATTTGTCATGATCCACATTGGCCTCCCATGCCAACGAAGTTTCATTCAGACATCCCAAAGTTCAAAGCCAAACCTAACGAAGACCCAGGAGATCATGTGACTACGTTTCATCTTTGTTGCTCATCTAACTCATTAAAAGATGACTACGTACAGTTGCGATTGTTTCAACATACTCTCATTGGGAGTGCCGCAAAATGGTACATTAAGCTCGATCTCTCAAGATACTCTTCTTTTGGCAAACTGGTGATGGCTTTCCTGAACCATTTCCAGTTACCTGTGTGATATGACGTTGGAACAGAGCTTCTCACCAATTTCAAACAGACAACAACAGACCATATCTCTGATCATATCCGAGAGTGGAGACGCCAGGAGAGTTTAATCAAGGTACCAGTCCCACCATCATTCCTTCTTGAGTGGTTCCTTAAGTCTTTGGTCCGACATTTATCCAAAGACGTCGCGACGTCGGGAGTATTCTCCGAAGAAGACGCCATCATGAGGGCTCAACAGTTTGAGCTCATCTATTCTTAGTCTGGTTTATTATACAACATCTTGCCAGATGCGCCGCGTTCAATACTAGATAAAACTAGACAGAGAGCTGAACCACATGCTGATGGTATTGTCGGTTCAGCACAAACAAATCCAGCTAATTAATTGACAAAGAAGTTGCAGTAGTTATCTATACAACACACAGTGTCCATCCAAACTACTGTTTTGGCTATTCCCCCTACCAAAATGTTGGACGTACACACAGTATAGTCGACTAACCCAAAGGCCACCCAGCAGCCTGAAGGGAAGAAAAAACAACAAAAGAAGGGTAAGTAGGATAAAAAACCGACCGACAATGCTGGCAGAGACAACACTAAAAAATGGAAGGTGAGGTATCCATGCAACTTGTGCATGGAATACCACCTGACCCATCTGTGTCCTCAACTTGTAGAGGCCCAGATATTTGTCACGCAGCAACAACAGGCAGTGTTGACTAATCCATTTCAACATGGGAAAAATATAACTCAAGCCTCTGCAAGCACAAAAGGAGGCAACCAAGAACCATGTATGCCTCCAAACAACCCCGCATCCGTGAACGTATATATGGTTAGGGGTGATGCTTTTATATCGACTAGAGTGCACGACTATAGTAAACCAATCACTTCTGAGAAGGGTAAAGAAGATGACCTCCCATCTCTTCCTCTACATATTGAGAAGATGTTGGGAGGAACAATGACACGCATTCCAAAAGGTGCATTTAAAAAAGCTTCTCATAACCCAAACACAAGGGCCACCTAGAACTACTCTGTGGTGGAGGATTTATCACAAACCCCCTGTGCAATGTCTACTTTAGAAGTCCTCCAAAGATACCCTTCTCAGAGGAAAGCCTTGTTAACTACTTTAGGCTCTATTGAGACTTGTAATCTAGGTACAATCATGTTGGATACAACCGACTTAAAACCTCGTCTGCCTTACCACGTAGCATTTCAGATAGTAGTGTCTTATCCCACGAAAATTTTTACTCGAAATATCTTCTGCACGGTGGTTGATGAGGGCGCCTCGACATGCATTATGTCGTCGGCATGTTGGAAGGCCATTGGTTAGCTCGTTTTTTCTCCATCACCTACTCTCCTCACTGCTTTCAACGGTCATTCATTCCGACCACATGGCATCGTTCCTTCTTTCTCCATGCAGTTAGGAGGGAAGACCATGTGTGTCGAAGTAGAGGTATTCGATGCTCCCCTTGACTATAACCTCTTGTTAGGAAGGAGTTGGAATTATGCTATGCAAGATGTGGTTGCTATAGTTTTCCAAGTCTTGTTTCCACATGATGGCCGGATAGTGACCATCGATCGATTGTCTTTCTCCAGACCTGAGCCTACTTTGGGGGCATCCACGGACCCGATGATTGATAATCCTCAACCAGGTGTCATTAACGTAGGAGTTGATTTTTGCCCATCCTTGATGGGTACCTTCGATTACCCGCCCCCTCACGGTGACATCAAATTTATATCCAATCACCATAAGGTTGAGATTTTTCAAGTTTCTTCATTCCACACAACTTACTTCGAGGATCCCTGGATACTTCCTTCACCATCAGCCACGATGGATGAGACAGGGCACCCGGGCATGTCCATGCCCTTGTCTTCAGCTGAAGTAGTGTACTCTTTAGTTCAACAAGCTTCAACTAACACTGATCCGACTCCTGCACAAGAGTTAGATCCACTTCTAGAGCCTATTTGGTCTCAGGGTTCTCTCGCTAACACTGATTCATTAGACTTAGTCTTGCCCTCTGATGAGGTAGTAATCGAAGCAATGACTAGTCTGGAAAAACCTTGGGAAGATCTTCATCATAGATAATATTTTCTCCTAGAGTTAAGTCGAATCGAAGCAGGAGAATTCACCATAACCATGAAGGGAGATTAGTCGTGCCCTATTAATATCTTAGCTACACATGACATTTATGCTAAGGGTAATATGGAAACTATCGCTGAAACTATACCAATCAACATCTCCCGAAACCCTGGTGTCGTGGAGAACATCTTCGTCGGAGCATATTTCTCCCCCGAAGAGATTCAAATCTACACAAATCTTTTCAAAGAATTCTACGACGTTTTTGCCTGGTCTTATGAAGAAATGCCAGGTATCGATCCAAAAATAGTTGAACATGAGATCACAACGCATCCTAATGCCAAGCCTGTTCGGCAGAAGCTTCATCCAGTTAATCCTAAGAAAGAAGCAGCCATTAAGGTTGAGGTTGAGAAATTGCTAAAGGCAGGTTTTATCTATCCTATCCATTTGACTCAATGGGTGTCAAATCATGTGTTGGTCAATAAAAAACAAGGCACAATTCGTGTATGTACCGATTTCCATGATTTGAACAAGGCATGTCCCAAAAGATAATTTTCCAACACCATTCATCGACTAGATCATTGATGAATGTGCTGGTTGCGAAGCCTTTTCTTTCATGGTCATTTTTTCGGGATATAATCAAATACAAATCAAACCCAAAGACCAACACAAAATGACATTCATTTTTCCTTGGGGTACATTCGCATATCGTAAAATGCCTTTTGGTATTAAAAGTGCTAGAGAAACCTTTCAGTGGGCCATGTCTTTCGCTTTCCATGACCTCAAGAATATAGTTGAGGCCTATCTATATGATTTAGCATCGCGATCTCACAAGAGAATGGATCATCCCACACACCTTAGACTTATCTTCGAATGTTGTCGCTACTTTCAGATTCACTTGAATCAAAACAAGTGCAGCTTTTGCGTAAGATCAGGACATTTGTTAGGTTTCATCATATCAACAATAGGGATCATGGTCAATCCTCTCAATGTGGAGGCAATAATCTAGTTGTCCCCCCCACACACATTCCTTCAACTTCAGAGTCTACAAGACAAGGTGAACTTTTTACGACGCTTCATCGCCAACTATGCCGAAATCACCAAGGGATTTATGCGCTTACTGAAGAAAGATGTTCCTTTTTACTGGGACGATGCCACTCAAAGCTCTTTTGATGCATTAAAACATGCCCTCACAACTGCCCCTTTGCTCTGACTGCCTAACTATAACAAAGATTTCTTATTATATCTGGATGAGTCAACCATTGGCATGGTTTTAGTTCAGGAAGATGACTTGCTCTTAGAATACGTGATCTACTACCTGAGACGAGGACTCATAGGACCAGAACTTAATTATTCTCATATCGAAAAACTTGCGTTGGCAGTAGTTCATGTTGTTTAATGGTTCTGTCACTATGTTCTGTTTTGCAAGACCACCATCATTGCTGTCATGAATCCATTCCAGTACATGTTGACACGACGGGTAATAGGAGGAAACATCAGTAGATGGATAGTCATCTTCCAGGATTTTGACTTAGACTTCATTTCCGCAAAGTCCAAAAAGTCACTAGTCTTTGCAGAGCTTATTTCGGAACTTCCGATTGAGTCAGGTGACGTTGTGCCTGAAGAATCGCCTATCCGGGGAGATATGTTTTTAATCACATCTTCAGATCCCTGGTATAGAGATATACTTATCTATCTCTAGACTTTGAAGTGCCCCACTTTTGCTTCTCATGATGATCATCGGCGTATATGCCATTAGGATAAGAATTATCTCATACTCGATGATACGTTGTATCAGAGAGGCGTAGACTACATCCTACGTCGATGTCTCACTCATGAGGAGGCAGTTATCGTGCTCAACGATTTCCATATCGGGGCTTGTGGCGGCCATTTTTCTAGAATGGCAACAGCCCAAAATATTCTACGAGTAGGTTACTTCTCGCTGACACTTATCAAAGATTGTATCGAATCGGTCAAGAAGTGCCATCCGTGCCAAATCTTCTCTTGGAAGATGAGGGCACATCCCACTCCCATGTTTCTCATCATCACAGTTGGACCCTTCACCAAGTGGGGGATTGATTACACTACTTTCCACCCACCTTTAGCAAGGGGGCACCACTATATCATCGTAGTTGTAGACTACTTCAAAAAGTGGGTCGAAGCTATGTTAACATTTAAATATGATGGAGAGACTGCAACTCTCTTTTTATTCAACCAGATCATAGCAAGGTTCGGTGTCCCGAGGGAGATTGTCACTGAACATGGCAGTCATTTTCAGAATTAGATGATGATTGAATTAACATCAAAGCTTGGGTTACGGAAAGAAAATTCATCACCCTACTACCCCCAAGCTAATGGGCAGGTGGAAGCTGTAAACAAAACTCTTAAGACTATTCTACAACGAACTATCAACTTAGCCAAGTCAAATTGGCATTTGATGTTATACTCAACATTATGGGCTTACCTAACATCAGTTAATACTGCAACTGGTTTCTCACCTTTTCAACTCGTTTATGGGATGGAGGTAGTCTTTCCCATCGAATGTCAGATCCCATCTCTAAAATTGGTAGTGCAATTATTGCCAGACACTTCTCCACTCGAAGAACGGTTAGTATACCTTGAGAAAATCAATGAAAATGGTCGTGATGCGGCCCTGGCCAATGAGGCTCACAAACATAAGGTCAAGTGTCAATATGATAGGTCCATTCGTCCTCAGATTTTCTCTGAAGGTGACCTTGTCCTGGTCTATGAACAAGATAAGGACCCCCTGGGGGCAGGCAAATTCAAACCCATGTGGTTCGTACCTTTCATCATAAAAGAGGTATTAAAAAGGGTGCCTATCATCTGGTTGATTTCGAAGGGAATGCTTTCACAGAGACTAGAAATGGGCTCTACCTCAAGAAGTATTACTCATAGACATGTCACTGTGGGTAACTTTTTGTAACATATGTATAGTCTTTGTACTATTACTTTTTAGTTTCTTTTAAGTTTTATGGACATGTCGTTGATATTATCTTTCATCATTGTGGTAGATTTCAAGTGATTCTGAGGTGTTCATTAGGTATGTAGACGGTGCTAGTCGACACACTTGGAGGCTTGCCTCCGTATCTTGGGTAATCTTCACATCTCAAGGTTAGTTGTTATCTTCCGGAGGTATATGCTTAGGTGACACCACAAATAATGTCGTTGAGTATAGTGCAGTTATTGAATTACTTTGTGACACTTTCTCATTGGGTATTTCTCATCTCCGGGTCTATCTCGATGCTCAACTGGTTGTGTCTCAGTTAAACAGAGTGTATCAGGTTCATGATCCAACTTTACACCGACGATTCCTTAGGGTACGTCTCTTGGAACGAAAATTTTATTATATTACATATTTTCATGTTCCTAGGAGATTAAATCAAGTTACAGATACTGTAGATAATCAAATTTTAGATTGGCATCTTGCACACATATGAAAGAACATTGACATAAGCATGTAAATACATTTTTTCACATGTGATCCATAAGACACAAAAGACCAAAAAGTCATATATAATATCATAAAGTAACTAGAGTACATAGATGGATGCAAGCGCCTTGAAAATAGGACCAATAACGAGTCACAAGGATTATGCCCTCAAACAATATATACAAGTAGTGCTCGAGGCACGTAAAATGTCTAAATAGGTTCAGGGCCAATGGGCCCTGTTATACTGGTCCACAGCATGGGCTAAACGCCTAAACAATCGGACCCACATCCGAGGTGCCCTCACTACATGAGGTTGCATGGATGGCAGCAGATCCTCAATCTCTGCCATCGGGACTGTGTGAGTGAGTGCAGTAAAGTTCCACTCAACTCGTCTAAGTACCCTCTCAGCCTCCCCGGCTGGGAGGTCTTCTGCTACTTCTAGTCCCCCGGAAGCGGCAGTTGAGGCCCCTGGCCGAGGACGATGCCTATTCCTTGCATAATCGATAGGTCGCACTGGTCCCACATATGCATGCAACAAACATATATCCGTCAAATACTCTGGCATATAAAAAAATGATATATATAACAAAACGACATAAAAATTACATATACAACAAAAGAAAAACTACAAATGTGGAGACTTACCCATCTCCCCTCGCTCCTCACCAGGAGGTACTGGTATCTCTGGGTCTCTAGAAAAATAAATCCCGGCATAGGGGTAGTCCTCTATAACTGGGATCTATCGTGATATCCATGCAAAAAAGTCATCATCGAAGGACTCGTTGGTCCTTCCACCACCCCGTTACGGCAGTAATACTGCCCATATACATACAACAGGAATAGAGGCCTGATGTCCTCGTACCACTACCCAAGGACTAAAGCTCGAAACTCTCTTGAAAAAGAACGAACACAAAATAGTCCCGAACCCGAAGTTCCTCTGTGTCTGCTGACAAAAATCTATCAATTGCCTCTTCATACACTCAAGCAGTGTAGTACTCCAATAAAAAATTTGTGCATTCAAGCACTGGACAACACAGTTCATCTGTGTGCGGGATGCCTGATGCAAGGCACCTAAGAGCTCAAATGGTTTGTCCTAGCCTCACAGTGCAGGGATATCAGTTCTGCTATGTTATGCAGCCCCGATAGAAATGTCCCAAAATTGACTGGTTCCCCTCTCCTCGAGAGGCCAGTCAAAAAGTAGATATCCTCGGTGGTGGGCACCAATGATTGCCCATCTAGCATGAAAGCCTCTGCATCAGGGTGCCAATAGTCAACCAAGGCATTCAGTAGGCTTGGTTGCACCCGCATAAATGGACATAGGAAGAACTTTAGCAAACCACATTGCATTAACGTGGCCATGACATTCGGATCTCCCGCAACCAACTCACCAACTTCTTTGTGCTCCCTTTCCCTCCATTGGACATACATCCTGCCAACACAACAAGGTTCAGGAGGGTGAGTGAGTACTTTTTTTATTTTTTGTCTATGAAGGGAGGTCCACGCGTGCTATCTAGGTGACAGTTGCGTGTACACGTGGGCAGGTTTTACCCTACCTGAGTGTACACGTGGCCTATCCGGAGACAACCCGCGTTGACCTAGGGATGACCTTTTAAAGGTTGACGACCACCCAAAAAATGAAATGAAAAGAAAAAATCAAGAATTGAATAGCTAGATAGGGGAGTTTGTACTTACTTGTTCCATACGAAAGTTCGTTTTGTCCACTGTAGCTCCCGGAATCACCATTTTTATCAAAGGGGGTCTTTTGGCTCCATAGTCAATTTCCAAATCAACAATGGTGATAATGAGCTGCCAGCTTCAATTTATAGAATTTTTGGCCTCTTTTTGTCACTTTTTTGGCCTCCCTTATCATTTTCTTTATACCAAAAACCATTTAGAGTGATTCAGGAGTTATATGGGAGGGATTTGATCGGGTATTGGGACATTTTTTTTTGAGTTTTGAGTAAATTTTGACGGTCCATAAAAAAATTTCCGATGATCAACTTGAGCATATAGGTTAGGTTTCTACCCTGATTTTTGTATCTCGTTGTCTTTTTCATTTTCCATAGGATCGATCCCATCAGATTGTGACACAGAAATATCATTTCTGCTTTAGAAGTGTCACAACTTGGTGGTAGAGCCTACCGAAACATGGATGCCCTAGGTAGATCCTAGTTGCATTATGGCATTCATGCTGTCTCTAAAAACACTATAGGCTTGGGAGTCCTTATAGTCTTTCATGAATATGAGTTTGAGCCTCATTTTCATGATTCTTCTTCGCTCTTGACCTCATCCTCGGGACTCCCAAAAAATAATGGGTCTTATTTTAAGCCCTTTTGAAACCCTCTAAATATGAAAATATTGCTGAGTGATCTTGTGGCCTTTCACGCTCGTTAAACTGAAATTTGAAGTCACGTCTGTCCGGCGGTAGTTTACCCATTTTTTGGTCCAGACAGTCAACTATACGAACAAAGATATACTCTATGGAACTTCAGATCTATAGAAGAGTACTCTCAGGTATAATTTTATCTCTTTTTCGGGCCTGAGGGACTAAACTTACGAAGAAGGAACCCCCACGGAGTCCAACCCCCATGGAGTCCATAGTCCGAGCTTACCTTCTCTGGGCTCGTTAAACTTATATCAAATGACATTACCATTGTGTGTTTTATTAACCACATTTTCATACCTTATACACCAACCTTGTAACAGTTTGTTTCTGCGTCTTAACACCTTTGGCCCCCGAAATATTTTTCCCGAGTATCATTCTACTAGAACATGAGTCTTGTCCTTGTGCCTTGATCTTGTATGTTTGCAACATTTGTTCCTCCTTTGTAATGTAGTATTCCTTTATTCTTTTTTCACAATTATTGAAAAGGAAAAAAAAATTAAATATACCCCAAAAAGAGGAAGGGAAAAGTATTTTCTTTATTGGCAGCATAATGAGTCGCCCTTGGATAAAGCACATCTGTCTGTTTGTTCATCAGACTATGGG
>JASDQU011175149.1:0-26973 GCA_032191745.1 Picea mariana
CAAAAAAACAAAAACTTGCAATGAAGAGATATTTTTCAAGCAAAAAAAACAAAAACTTGCATTTCTGAAATGCCTGTTGCGGCTCTACGTGGATGATCCAAAACGTGGGATAACGAAATACTTTGTAGCTTTCATTTTGTCTTCTTATAAAACTCTTGTCTTTATGTTTGTCTTGGTTGTTGACAATAAGGCTTTTGGCTGATATGAATAGCAATTTCAATGTACCAGGTGAATAATCGTCCATCAGCTTCGCCTGTGTCTTTTGGGTTAGAGAATCTGATACACTGTAATGGATTGGATCATAGATTCTTAATTGGTAAACATGTATTTTGCGTTAATAAAGAGATCTGTAGATTTCAGGCGACACCAGGCGAGATCTGTATATTTAAGAATGTAAGAAAAATGAAAAACAATTTGCAGCAACTGTGCATTGTTTTATAAATCAAAATATGTATATCTTGAAGCTAATTGTTTTTGTTTATCAGAATACATATGTGTAGAAGGGATATCTAACTGTTTTATTTATCAAAATTATGTGTGGAAGAGATCGGTAAACGTTCAACTTGCCACGAATCCAATGGTACGAACCACCAGTATAATTATTTACACAAATAAAATTAAAAACTGCAACTTGATAGGATTCGAGCTGTACAATTTCTAGAAAGATGGCGCAAGAGTACGTTGACACGAGCATCAATTTCAGATTTTTGGTAGTTCATGAAGGAACACATTTATCAATGATCGGACGACGGATACCAGTTTGATGATCAATTTCAGAATTTTGGTAGTTCAGGAACACATTTATCGATGATTTTGAGATTCTGAGATTCCCAAGCTGTATTTGTAAGTTATCCATCAACCTCAACCAATGGTGGAAGTTATTAAATATATTTAAGATTTTTTTATTTAATAATATATTTGTAAATTTTTAAAATCATTTTAGATTCATTTTAAAATGGAAATTTACAATCAATTTAGGTTCATTTTAAATTCTGTTTAAGAGGAATCAAATATTTTAAAGTGATTTTTTTTTATCATTTCATTTTATACCAAGTATTACTTTTTAATTTGATACTTGCTTTGCTTGATAAATCTAATTTTAAAATATTTTTTTATATTAAGTAAACATTGTTTTCTTCATATTTTTGGTAATTCATGAAGGAACACATTATCAATGATCTCACAACTTATCCCAGTTTGATGATCAATTTCAGAATTATCCAACTTATTTTTTTTTTAAATTGAGTAAACATTGTTTCCTTCATATTTTTGGCAATTCATGAAGTAACAGATTTATCAATGATCCCACAACTTATCCCAGTTTGATGATCAATTTCAAAATTTTGGTAATTCAGTAACACATTTATCAATGATTATGAGATTCCCAAGTTGTGATTGTAAGTTACCCATCAACCAAGGATATAAGTAACCAAGGATATAAGTGATTAAATATATTTAAATTTTTGTATATTTAATAATATATTTATTAATTTTTAAAATCATGTTAAATTCATTTTAAAATAGATTCATTTTAAATCTTAAATCTATTATATAAGGTAGAAGTTATTAAATATATTTAAGTTTTTTATATTTAATAATATATTTTTCAATTTACCAAGTTGTGATTATGAGATTCCCAAGTTGTGATTGTAAGTTACCCATCAACCAAGGATATAAGTGATTAAATATATTTAAATTTTTGTATATTTAATAATATATTTATTAATTTTTAAAATCATGTTAAATTCATTTTAAAATAGATTCATTTTAAATCTTAAATCTATTATATAAAGTAGAAGTTATTAAATATATTTAAGTTTTTGTATATTTAATAATATATTTTTCAATTTTTAAAATTAAATTAAATTTATTTTGAAATAGGTTCATTTTAAATGAAGGGTGAAAGTTATTAAATATATTTATTATTAAGATGTAAATTTTTTATCATATCATCTATATCTAGTATTACTTTCTAATTTGATCTTATGTTTTGGTTGATAAATCTAACTTTAAGATATTTTTTTTTAATTGAGATTTTATTTTTATTATTGTTATTTCTTTTAATTGAATTCATTTTAATTTTTTTTAATGTTTAATGTAATGAATTGTATAACAATTAGCTACTCTAAATGCAATTAAGATTAGTTATTTTTAATTAAAAATTTATTTTTTAAATTCCATTTTACTTCACAAAATTTAATAATATAATTTTTTAAAATTAATATATGACATTTTTTATTTTATTTAATATACAAATTAATAGTGTTATTTTTTTTTTAAATTTAAATTAATTTAAATATTTAAGAAAAATTGTATACTAAACATAAACATAAATCAATGATAAAAAAATTGTCCATCTCAAATACAATTTCTTCTCCATCCTACTAGTATGCATCTAGGATGGAGGTTCCTCTCATAAATCAATGATAAAAAGGGTTCATCTCAAATACAAGTTCTTCCCTACCTTACTATGCATATAGGATTGGGGTTCCTCTCAAGCTTATTATGCTTTAACTAATCTCATTTATCAATAATAAAAAAGCTCTCCATCCTACTAGTATGCATCTAGGATGGAGGTTCCTCTCATAAATCAATGATAAAAAAGGTCCATCTCAAATACAAGTTCTTCCCTACCTTACTATGCATATAGGATGGGGGTTCCTCTCAAGCTTATTATGCTTTAACTAATCTCATTTATCAATAATAAAAAAACTGTCAATCTCAAATACAAGTTCTTCCTCATCCTACTATGCATCTAGGATGGAGGTTCCTCTCAAGCCTACTATGCTTTAACTAATCTCCTAAATAAGTACTATGCATTTAGGATGAAGGTTCTTCCCAAGCCTACTATGCTTTAAGTAATATATGCTTTAACTAATCTTAAAATCTCATGTTTGATGATTTATAAATGAGGCGTGAAATGTTAGATGAACTATTTAATCTTTTGAAATATGTTTTATGAAAAAATTCAAAATCCTAGATATCCCAAACCTTAAAGTTCAAGACAATTAGTTCTCAGTTACTAATTGCAACATGAGTTATATCCAAAGACTTTATATTGGCTTAAAGTTAACTCAGAGTTAGTAATTGCAACATGAGTTATATCCAAAGACTTTATATTAGCTTAAAGTTAGTAATGTGAAAGGGAGGATGTAGAGGTAAGGTTTTTTTTACAAAAATTGAAATTTATCTCATTACTAAGCTAAGTAACACATTGGTTGTAATAAATAGATAAATAAAGTATTAAAAAGGTTATGATAATTTATATTTACATTTTTTTTAAGCATATGTTGATATAATTATATAATTACTTCTATTCAATATATTAGTTATGGTAAATATATATTAAAAGAGTAATGGAATTATGTTATCTAATTATAATTGAATTAGTGAAAAAAAATTTAAAGTATTAAAAGATGCATAATCATTTACATTTCACATTTGTTCATAAGAAGTATGTTGATTTAATTACATTTAATTTGATAAGAACCAATTTAGAAATCACATTTGTTCATAAAAATTATGTTGATTTAATTACATTTAAATTGATAAGAACCAATTTAGAAATGTGTAGAATGGATTTTCATGTAAAACAATATCATTCTTTTGAGATACTCTGGAGCAATAACATCATTCTATGATCATTTTATGTAGATTCTCTCAAGTAATTGAGATCATACAACTATTTAGATACTCCATATATCAAAGTGGAAATATATAAATTAGGATTAGTAGAAAAAACTTAAGCGTTAAAGACTTTTTTGAGTATTTTGATATTACCATAAGATATGAATATAGAACCTCTCCACAGTGCCTCTATTAATTCTAGGAATGCCTTAAGTAATACTCTACTTAGTGTGATGAGGAGCATAAGTAGAAAAATCTGGAGGGGAGTTGTATAGAAGATTGAATATATTGGAATTGTCGTCCTTAAACACAATAATTTTGTTAAATGTAAAATAATTTACTTTGTAAAATTAGAAGATATCTTGAAAATAAGGATAACATGAAAGAATTTAGACACCTTCCATTTCATAGTGTAAGAGTTAATAGAAATTCTAAAGAACTCCATGTAAAATATTTTGGAAGAAAATAAAAAAGAAACATATTTTTTCAATTTATCTTCCTATAAGTTTATTAAAAGTATGTGTGTGATACTAGTATTCATGCATAATAATTTTATTAAATCTACAAGGATATAAATATTAAATATGTGAGAAATTTTTTTCCTTTTTTTCTTCAAAATTTTTAAATTTAAATTTTAGTTAATAAAATTTGTTTTTATTTGGATGATATTTTTTCCTCAAACTCCTTCTAATTTGAATGAGTTTTTTTAACACAAAATTATAAGGTTATGTTTAAGTCCTAAGGATACTTTGTTGTATCAATATACAAGCTCACTTATATTCAATTAATAAGGCTTACAAAGAATCATTAAATTGATAAGGGTGTAGCTACTCTACAAGGACAACTATAACTACAATTTAGGGATTTTCTTCCTAACTTTTTATATAAATTAACTATCCTATATTTATCTAAACCCCACATTTATCAAGCATAAAGAGAGATCAAATGTTAGGGACCTAACCTCCCTAACCCCCTAAGTAGATAGATGCATTTTGTTATCGATTTCTATGTATTGTTATGTATGGAGGCTATCTCTAGTAAATAAGACCCATGTACTAGTGTGAAAGAAATAAATGTAAGAAGGATTACTAAATGGTTCCACCTATTAGAAATTTCATTCTCTAGAATGTTCCTATGAGGTATAAAGTACTATATAAATATGTAGAAGCAATGTAAAAGAAGTCTTGTGAGGTGTTGATCAAATTTTTTTATCAACTAGATTTCTTGTTCTTGGAATAATAATAAAAAAATTGATATGAAAAGAAGGAAATTTTTAACTATTTTTATGATCATGGTGTAGCCCTCAGTCTTAGCTTCGTCGTTCATTTTAAAGATTAAAAATGTGAGTCTGTATGCTCAAGATATTCACGTTTTTGTCCAACCGTCCAAAGAACACTTTTTCCATGTGCAACACATCTAATTTTTCTTGGAACTAAGATTTTCTTCCTACTCACTATCCTCCATACTTAACCATTTCCATACTTAGATTATTTTCATTTTCATTATACACTTACTTAATTTTCATAATACCCACCACTTAGTCATTTTCAAAATTCATTTCCATTTTCCATGTCCACTTATTTATTTTCATTATTATTTTCATAATCCATTTTCATTTTCCATTTTACTTTTCTTATTTCCCTTTTTCCTATTTCCATTTTCATTTTCCATTTTACTTTTCTTATTTCCCTTTTTCCTATTTCCATTTTCCATTTTTTATATTTTCACAATTTCTGCATTCTCGTAATTATTTACAATTTCCTTTTTCCCTTTTTCATTATAAACACTTAAAAACTCTTGACCACAATGCATGTGGGATTTTTATTTTTTAAAGGGTGAATTTTGATAAAGAGATAGGATTGATCCACGAATTTGATGGACAATTGTTGAGCAAAAATCTTCAGAAGTTCATAACTCAAGATTCTGGGGTTCGTTTTGGGGAAACCATACCTCATTAGAAAGATAATTCGAAAAGGAAAGAGATGAAACATGTTTCAAGGGATAAATTTGGCCATATTTCTCCTAGAAAATGAAATAACAATCATATTTGTTTTCATGGTTTGTTGGTAAATTTGTTTGGAACCTCAAATTCTCGAGGATATAACTTGAGATCCAATGATCCAGATGGATTTCAGTGGCCTCCCACTTATTCCAACTGGATCATTTTGGCAATTGTTTCCCTAGTTTTCAGGTCCCTCACTTGCAAGGCCATTTTGAGGCCCTAAACATCGTTTTTTAGGGCTCGCCACAGTCTGAATGACCTTTGATAGATAGCATCAAAATGTGTAGTCCTTGAATAGACCTTTCCAATGGGCTATCTTGCGCCTAAAACAAATATCATATGAAAAAGTTACGACCTCGAGAAGTTGATGTACTAACTTACCCAAACGGGGCCCACATGACTTTTGGCGCTTCATCTCCTAGGGTTAGGTTTTTTGGATGTCTAGGGTTTTTGAAATTCCTGTTTGTTGTAAAAATGCCTTTAGATACTCATTGTAATCATATTCTTGCGAATGAGCGCAACCATCACATCTATTCTCAGAGATAAGCTGACACCATTCTAGCAAGCCTGTTTCCGCTGCATTTTACAGTTTCAGCTTATTTCCTTATTGAATAGCAACTGGTTTTACTGTATATATGTTATTTTTTATTAAGCATCTTTTGAAAATAATCTGTATTCATTTCGTTCTGCAAATATATTCTGGATCAGTGGTATCAGAGTGGTCTTCTGCTTGTCGTTCTTAATGCATGTTCCCAACAAGGTCAGGGTACAAAGAATTGGATCTCGATCTTGTTTCTCTTGAGGACAAAAGCTCTTGCATGCCCAAACGACCTCTCATGGTAGAAGAAAATAAATACAATGGGACAAGAGATCCATTCAAAATGTTGCTCGAGGAATCTCTCACACAACAGAGGAAGGATATGATGGATATCTTTGCACAAATCCTTCAGTGACTATTGACATGCAACAAATATTCCTCAAACAGAGGCATCTCCCCCTTCAAGGTACACAACAACTTTGATATTCCTATATTTGAAGGTCAAATAGATGCCGATGTGGTAGACAAATGGTTGAATCTGCTAGAAGGGTATTTCTCTGTCCATAACTTCTCGAATAGAGAAAATTTTACTTTTCCACTCCTCAAAGTCACCCCCCATGTCAAATATTGGTGGGAAACTTTCTGTGAGCAAAAGGAAACAGAGGAACCCTCATTAGTTACAGTCACAGTTACCTGGGAGTCCTTCAGGGATGCTATTAAGGAACAATACTACCCTATTCGAAGTTATGATGACCTGTACACAAAATTGACCATGTTGCAGCAGGAAAAAGACCAAACAATGCCCGAGTTCACAAATATCTTCCATACCTTACGCACCAATATGGGTATCAAATATTCTGAGCGACTTCTAGTGCTCAAGTATCGCGACGGTCTGCATAGATACATCAAGGTTGAAATAGAGTTTCTAGACATCTCATCCTTAGGCACAACCTACCGATATGCCATCAAAATTAAGCAGAAGCTTAAACAAAAGAAGTGACAATTTGGGCCTGGGAACCCCTCACAACAAAATCCAGGAAAGTGAGGCTCTAACCCGAAGAAAAAAGGACAGAGAAAACATGGACAACCTCAGGACAACTAGTCCAAGCCACAAGCAAAGAAGGACACCGGAAAGACAAAGAAAGATACTAGGAAGTGGTGCAACTTCCATAAGAGCCCCTAGCATAACACTGTTGATTTCTTCTCGAAGAAGTCGCTGGTGGCTGAGGTGAAAGCCTCTGAATCAAATGCGGGTTCTGACTCTGAGTCAGAACTAGAAAGGGGGAGACGAATCATTGATGCAGAACCTAGTGCTACCGTTTCTACCACCAAGCTCCATCTCGGTGAACCAGATGAACCAGAGGAAGGTGAGTGCCTTTTTCATTCACAGATGTGGGTGAAGGGTACCCCGTTGCACTTCATCGTTGATAGTGGTATCCAAAATAACCTCATCTCAACAGAGGTTGTCAAGCGACTCTCCCTACCGACAACGCCGTACCCACAACCCTACACCATTGGATGGCTCTACCAAGGAAGCAACATCCGCGTCAGCCAACAATGTCACTTGTCATACGACATCAAGCCCTTCAAAGATGAGGTATTGTGTGATGTTTCCCCTCTCTAAGTTTGTAATGTTCTTTTTGTCCAACCATATTTATGGAAATGTCATGATGTATATGAGTCTAGGCCTTGTAGTGTTATTATTACTTTGAACAAGAAATTGTACAAGATACCCGAGGAAGTCCCACCTGTGTTATTTCCTTGATCTCTGCCAAGCAGTGTAGAAAGGTCATCTCTCGAACATGGAAGTTTGTCTTCTTCATGATTCGCTCTCAGAATCAGCGAAAGACCGTAGACACATCCAGGGTCTATGCGACCGACCTCTTCACATAGCAGAAGAAAGTGGATAAGGTCTTGGAAGAATACTCAGATATCTTTTCCTCGCCTACAGGGGTACCTTTGCACTATCAGGTCAAGCACCCCATCGATTTGACCCCCAACGCACTACTGCCCAATGGGCTAGTCTACCATCACTCTCTGTTAGAGAATGGGGAGATCAAGTGGCAGATCCAAGAACTACTCCACAAGGGGAACATCCATCCCAACTCATCACCTTGTGGGAGCCCAATCGTGCTAGTATAGAAGAAAGATGGAACCTGGCGAATCTGTATTGATTACCAGGCCCTGAATAAAATCACAGTCAGAAACCGATACCCAATTCCTTGAATTGACGACCTCCTTGATCAGATCATGGGGGCCAAATACTTAAGTAAGATTGATATTAAGTCTGGCTACGACCAAGTCCCGATAAAATATATAGATGTATTGAAGACTGCCCTCAAATCAAAGGAAGGTATTTTTGAATGGTTGGTCATGCCATTTGGTTTGACAAATGCTCCAACCACTTTCATGAGGATGATGGATGATATCCTGAGACCATTCACCAATAATTTTGTAGTGGTGTATCTGGATGACATGCTCATTTACAAGAAGACTTGGGTAGAACACTTGTAGCATATTCAACAAGTTTTGCACACCCTGCGACAATACCAGCTCTATGCCAACTTGGAAAAATTCTCCTTTGACATGGAAAAGGTTCATTAACTGGGATACGTCATTGATCATCATGGTGTACATGTGTATCCAGCCAAAATCCAAGTCATCCATGACTGGCCAGCCCCAACCACACTCACTGAGCTTCGGAGCTTTTTGGGCCTTACCAATTTCTCCCACAGGTTCATGTTGGGATTCTCCCATATTGCATGGGCCCATAGCCAGGTAACCATCAGTGGTGGTAAGGATAAATTTGAGTGGGGCTAGTCCCAACAACAAATGTTCGATGATTTGAAGCAACGATTGTGCTCAGCTTTCGTACTTTCACTATCAGACCTACAACAACCCTTTGAGATCGAGAAATATGCTTAAGACTATGTTGTGGGCATCGTTCTCACTCAACATGACCATCTCGTGGCCTATCATAGTGAGACACTATCAGATGTTGTCTGTAAGTACCCTACTTACGACAAAGAAATGTACTCCATTGTGAAAACCTACTGCCAATGGAGACACTACATTCTTGGGAAGGAGACAGTCATCCACACTGATCATAAGCCACTTCAGTTCATGTAGACACAAGGAAAATTATAGAATGACTGCCATCATAAGTGGTCCACGTACTTGCAACAATTCCACCTCAACATCAAGTATAAAATAGGAAGCACCAACCGTGTCGTTGATTTCCTCAGCAAACCGCCAATCACGGCACTCACCATGGTGATAGACTCTTATGTCCATGAGACCTATGGATGGCCCCAAATCTATGAGACAGACCCAGAATTTGCCACCACCTACCAAATTTTGGGTGAAAAAGGAGTTTTCGCTAATTTCCATCTTCAAGATGGGTTGTTGTGCCATCTGGGCCATATCTGTGTTCCATAAAGAGAGCGAGTGAAGATGATATGGGAATCGCACTACAGTCGGGTGGCAGGAAAATTCAGCATCGAAAATATAGTGGAAATGCTGCAGAAACATTTATACTGAACGAAACTTTGATAGGAGGTAAACAAGTATATCAAGTCCTGCACTACTTGTGCGATTGCCAAACTAGCCACTAAGAAATAGGGCATGTACACCCCTCTGCCTACTCCTAACAGGCCATCGGAATCCATCTCAATGGACTATACGTCGGGCCTCCCGTCCACCAAGCGTGGCAATGACTGTGTTTTTGTGGTTTTGGATTGCTTTTCTAAGATGGCGATTATGGCCGCCTACAAGAAGAGAATCACAACAGAGGCCACTGCCAAGTTATTCTTTGAATGAGTCTGGGTACATTTTGTAATCCCACAAACCATTGTCTCAGATTGGGATAGTCAATTTCTCAGCACATTTTGGTCAAGCCTCTAGTCACTGTTGGACACCAATCTCACCAAATCCATGACCTTCCACCCCCAAACAGTTGGCTAAAATGAGGTCGTAAATCAAATTATCGTGCATATTCTGCACATGTATAATTCCAAGCACCCTCGCACATGGGATGAGAGTCTCCTCTATGTTCAACATAGATACAACCAAGACCTGCATAGCTCAACCGACCACAACCCCTTTCAGGTGGGGTTGGGATTCCAACCATTGGGTCCCATAGATGTTGCACTACCCCTTGCTATCACCTCGACTAACTCATCTCCTACTCCAATTGAAGTTGACAAAGCCACTCAGTTCATTGATAAGATCCAACAATTCCGACAACAGGTTCAGGATATCCTATAGAAGTCCAATGACAAGTACAAGAAGCGCCATGATCAACACCGGGTGCCACATAATTTTCAGGTGGGCGACAAAGTTTGGTTTCACTTGCATAAAGAGCACCTTATAGGACCTCATAAGAAGCTTTGACCACTCCGTTATGGGTCATTGTTATAACCCTAAATTGCACCACACATGCTTACCTGGCATCAGGCCAACTCATATCCCTTCATTGCCAAAACATCTGCTGAACAACCTCTTTAAAAATCCTCTTAGGTAAAGGCAAACATGCCCTAACCCACTACTACACGCGTTTGAATGCTGGCAGGCCTTCTACAGCCCGCGTTTACCTAACAAAACTCAAAAATAGGAAAGTTGTCAACGGGACAAAAGGCTATGGGTTAGTTAACTGAAACTCCCGACCATGCATGGCCGAGAGTTCGTCCAAAACCCTAGCTCCTTCTAGCCTATAAAATAAGGGGTAGGGGTACTATTTGGGAGAGGAAAATTATAGCGAAGAAACTCTGCCCATTTCCAAAATCCATTTGTCCCAACCCTTTAGCCTTTCCTCAAGCCTAAAGAGAATTAACACAAAGCAGTTGGAGGACAAAAGAAGAGGAGGAGCCCAGGATCAGGATCAAGGAGCGGTGGCCGGTCTCGACTACAATTGTAAGTTGATTCATTTTGAAAATAATAAAAGAATACTTTTCCCGTCCCAATGCATGAGTTATATGTGGTTTGTGTAATTTATGCTTAATTTCTAACCCTTAAGTAGAAAAGTAGCATGCATGCGTGGTTGTTTGTTTTAATTACAGGATAACTTTGGAAGAAGCGGCGCAAGCAAGCGGTTAAGAACGCAACGAAGGATCTACACCAAACATCAGTAAAAAGGTTAGTAGTTCTTTTCCATGCATGTATCGTAAAAGAGGGGTTTAAGTTTTGGGTGGTAGGTTAAAAGGTCATTTCTTTAAGGTCAAAATCTGCATGCAAGCCTAGCCCTAGTTTGCTAGTCCGTAGGGTATTATTTCCCAACAACAGTCATACACCATCACCAAGGTTGTGGGTGATAATTCTTTCAAGCTCAACATTCCTCCTTTCCTTGGCTTGCACCCAGTGTTCAACATGAATATCCTTTGACCATATTTCCCACCATTATTGGACACTTGAGAGATAACAGAACAACTGACACCAAAAGAGCTCAACCCCAACTACATACAATAGGAATCCAATGATCATATTGTGGACAAACAAATCAAGGGCACTCGCCAACGAAGGATCCATCTTTATCCAGTTGTCAAAGCAAGGCAACTCCTACACCAAGGCAAGTGGCTCACTCGAGGCCCAATTCAGCAGCAATTTCCTCATCTAATGGGGGAACTGAATGTAATGGAGACTATTTCTTCCTAATGGTGAAGGATTGATCCAGATGGATTTTGGTGGCCTCCCACCTATTCCAACTGACTCATTTTGGAATTTGTTTCCCTAGTTTTTGGGTCGTTGACTTGTGGTGCCGTTTTGAGGCCCTAAACAATTTTTTAGGGCTCTCCACAATAAAATTAATGAGAAAGTTAGAGTCTGATGGAAAAATGTGTATTCCTTGGATATACCTTTCCAACGGGCTATTGTGCGCCTAAAACAGAGATCGCATGCAAAAGTTATGACCTCGAGAAGTTGATGTACTAACTTACCCAAATAGGGCCCACATGACTTTTGGCACTTCATCTCCTAGGTATAGTTTTTTTGGATGTCTAGGGTTTTTGACATTCTTTTTTATTGTAAAAATGCCTTCAAAGCCTCATTGTAATCATCTTCTTGCGAATGAGCGCAGTCATCAAATCTCTTCTCAGAGATAAGGTGCCACCATTTTAGTAAGCTTGTTTCCACTGCATTTTACAGTTTCAGCTTATTTCCTTATTGAATAGAAACCAGTTTTATTGTATATCTATTATTCTATGTTAAGCATCTTTTGATAATAATCTGTATTCATTTCATTTTGCAAATATATTTCGGATCATCCAAAACTCCAAATCACTCTTAGGAAGATTCATTGGAAAGCAGATTACTACTAGAGTGGTTTCCATGGATGAGAAATCAACTATAATTTTCAAAAAATTAGGACACAATCCACTCTTGTTTAAGGCATATAGCTTCAAGTTTTGGAATCGAAAATTTATTAAATGTATTTTATAAAGAAATAAGTGGGCCCTACTTGGAGGTAAAAATTTCAATGAAACAAATTCATTAATGAGAATTCAATAAAGTAAAAATGAAAAGTGGTTTACTCCAAAATGGAATCGTGGAAATTTCTAGAAAGGAAAACCTTAACTACTTTAAGAACATTGAGAGTAGATTTTAAAAGGGAAAGAGCAGGCATCATCAAGGGGTTGGAAATCAGAAGTTTCTATAGTGGTGAAGAGTATGCAAGAAGAAAAGTTTTATCTTTCCAAGATTCGGTGAACTGGCCTACTAAAACTTGTCTTTCTACATCTTCTTTTTTTTTGTTTCTTTCCATCAAATCTTCCATGAATGTATCCCTAACATGAAGATTTGGGTATGATCATTTCTTTCTTTGAAATCTTCAATCATCTTGTAACATTTCAGGTCAAAAAGGAGTGAAATATCTACTTGTAAAAAGTGGATATGGTTTGTTTCAATTCATGAGATTGTCATTGAAATATTTTGAGGTTTCTTTAGCTCTCTTGTTTTTGACATTATTGAACTTATCATATTGGGATATTTTTATAATTTTCTCTTGCAAATAACTGTTTGGGGAACTACATTAGTGATTTCTCAGACTTGATTTGAAAGCATGTGATTTCAAATATATGGCCTATCAAAATCATTTTTGGTTGTAATGAAGTTATCATTTAAAGTTCTTTGAAGAAATTTCATTTCTTCATCTTGCAAAAGTGAAAGAAGATTTCGAGTTCAGTTTATCTTACAAGAAAAAAAGAATGATTGTTGAAGGGAGACTCCAAAACCTTGCAGACACAATCTATGTTGACACACTCTATCTTATATTTTCTTTAATTGATCTGATGTATATTTTTATAATTGTACATAAGGGTTGTAAATTTGTATATATAATCTTTCTTGGAAGATATTTTCGGGTTTTCTTTCTAGCATTCACCCTTTACATTCATTGTAAAACCATATAAATAATCTTCCAACATTTCAGCCAAAGAGGAGTACAACCTTTCTAAAAATGCAGGGGGATTCATATCCTCGTGAGGTCGACCTTAAGATAGTAAAGAATTATTTTAGATCAATTTTTTTGGCGACCATACTAGGGATCAATTTGTTTAAAGATATATGAGTCTTTGTTTCAGATATGGTTGAATAATAAAAATCTCCATGTTTCAAAGTTTCAAAAAGAAGATTCAAAAAGGTTGTTACTTGCTCTAGATGCACGAGGTTTATAAAAATATTATTCATAGATATTTGAATGACCTCAAAAATATCCAAGAACCATCAAATACTTGGGAGAATGAACTCCTCCATGATTCCATTGAAAGAACTCATAATGCCCTTACAACTCCATTGGAAAGATTCAAGAATATCAAGAAAATCCTCATGGTGACTCCACCAAGAAATTTATTTCAAGTTGTGAAGCTAATTTTACTTCTCCACTAATATCATCAATGGATTTACAGGATGCAACAAAAGGAAGAGGTACCCAAAGAAGAAGACACCTACATAGAAGCCCTCTAAATCTGCCAGAAGTAAATTTTCAGATGCATGATATTCCTATTGAAAATTTTTCCACATTCTTTGGGAATACTTTAGAGGATGTAGAGCATCACTTATTTAAATTCAAAGTCACATGTGATGTTTTAAATATCACTGAAGATAATGTTACATGTTGATTATTTTCCCAAACGCTTTCTGGGAATGTTATTGAATGGTTCTATTAATTGGTGCCTGAGACCATTACCAGTTGAGATATGTTAGAAAATTCATTTGTTGAAAAGTTCATCCCCAATGTTTTCAATGTTTATTCCCACCCACCCTCTCCCATATGGACAAAAAAAAATGAAGTGAATAATTTGGAAGAAAAGTCTAATGAAAGAATGTGAATTCTTTTCTCAATTCATATTACTAAACATGAAAATGAAAACGAAAAATTTGCAAGAGAAATATTTCATCCTCTCATATACTCCATATGAAGATATTTCGAGCAACAATATCAAAAATGGGATTGAGGAGACTCCACCAAATGCACAACAATATTTTGACCAACATACTCATATGGTCCATAGGGAAAATTTTAGGGGATAAATTTCTCCCATGGGCTAATTTTCCATGGTTTTTCTCAAAAAATGATTTGCCATTCTAAAAATTATTCGCCCAAATTCTATAGGACAAAATTATTTACCTTTAAAATCGGCAAAATTTTATAAAAAATACAAAAAATTCTTAGAGATTTGAATATTTTAACAAAAATATCGCCAAACATTTATAGTTGACATATAAAGGACTAGTAAGATTCACCAAGGTTTCTACAGTTCAAAATAAATTTCCATCCTTAAAATTATCCCTGCATATGGAAGATCTTATAACAGATGATGAAAATTCACAAGAGCATTGGCATCAAGAGCAGTTGGTGGAAGAAACTAATCTTAAGAACAACAATGGGAAAGACTTACATTCCATGAAGGAAGAATTATTTCAAGACGTCACCAACGAATCAATAATTTTGGATGGGGATAAAGAGAAAGATGAAAGTATTTTTGAATTAGAAACTTCTCATCCAACCAAAGAAAACAATAATCATGAGAAACCAATAATTTATTATGTTGAATCATGGTTCCAAAGAATTGTTGTCCAATCAATGAAATTATATTTTGGTCATATTAAGCTCACTCTTACTTCAATATACCTTGGGCATGATTTTCATTCCTTGATAGCATCCTTGACATATTGCCCAATTTTGGAGTTCATTCCACAGACCAGTTGGATGCTTGAATGGATCAATTGCAAGTCTACTTACACTTAAAAAGTTTCATTTTCTTTCAAGTAGAATAGGGTAGATAGATCTAGTTTGTACATAATTTGTTTCTTCAATCAAAAATTTTCACAATAAAGAAATTTCTATATAGAGGCAATGTTTGAAGTTGACTCAATGAACCAATGGAGTCAAAATTACAAGAATTTATTTTGAATATGACTCCATATCCCAATGGAGAGGGAACCCAAACTAGGATTTTGGATTCTCAACAACCCATAGGGGGTCACTGTCCCATAGTTGAAGCCAGATGTTGATCAATTTTTTTTATCAACTAGGTTTATTTTTTTTGGAATAACAATAAAAAATTGATATCAAGATAAGGAAATTTTGAACTATCGTCATGCTCATTGTGTATCCCTCGTTCCCATATTCATCATGCATTTGAAGGATTAAAAATATGAGTCTATATGCTCAATATGTTCATATTTTTGTCGAACCTCCCAAGGAGTACTTTTTCCATGTGCAACACATCTAATTTTTCTTGTAACTAAGATTTTTTTGGAACCATTCCCATTTTCGGAACCATTCCCATTTTCTTGGAACCCCATACTTTCTTGGAACCACACATTTTATTACTTCTTCATCCTATACTTAACATTTTCTATTCTCTTTCCCCACTCTCCCACTTCCCATACTCAGACTAATTTACTCTTGCAGGGATACCCCCACATCATCCCTTACTTCCAATCTGCATTACCTCCCCTCTCCTATTTTTCTTATTCCCACACTTTATAATTAGCCATTTTCCCTTCTTTCCTTTGTACTCTCCCTCCTCACTATCCTCCATTCTTAACCATTTCCATGTTTAAGCATTTCCATGTTTAAGCATTTCCATGCTTAACCCATTTTTATACTTAGCCTGTTTTCATTTTCATTACCCACTTAGTTAATTTTCAGAATACCTGTGATGTACCCAGTTCCCAACTGATCAACACTAAGTGTGGAAACTAATTAAATTATTAAGATTTATTGCTAATGAAATTCCTGTAGCTAACCAACCACATATCACACACATATTTTACCATTTGACTGATACTACAGTTCTAAATGCATCTATCAATGTATATTAAATATGAATACAATTTTTCAAGCAACAACAAACACACAACATTCATATAAACTATTTACATAGAATAATTTAACACAAGAATAGAACATAAACACTTATTTGTTAATGATTAACCAATTGGCTGGAAACGAAGGATGAACCTCCCAACCATAGGCACTGATGATCATTTTCACTAATAAAAAATCCACCCTCAAGCTGAGGATATGATTCCACAAGGAGATCCGGCCCACTAGCTATACACTCTCCACACATAGCAACCCCAAACCTAGGTTCTAGTCTCAGAGTAGTTCCAAACCTCCAACTCTCTCTTTTCCCCACAGCCTGCACTACCCAAGGAATGTACCCCCTTCATTTCTCACAGTCCCTCAAGTTGTACCATTCGTGTATCAGGGACACTAGTGCATTCAGTTGGCCATGAATCACTCAGTTGGGAACTCTAGGAACTCTCAGTTCTTTCATTTTTTCTCACAACAACCTTCAAAAGGCTCTTAGATATTTTCTCAACAGGAAATCACACAACAGGATTACAACCTAATTTACCGACACAAATGCCTCTGTCTAAGAATAAAAACACATCCAAATAATGGTTTCCTTCAGGTATACCATGGTTGGTCCTATTCCCAGCCCTATGCTCCTCCTTTGCTTCCCCAAAACCTGCATGTAAAAATTGTCCCTATTCTGCATATGAATTCCCTCTTCTTCCTTCCTTGCTTGAATCATCTCTTCTCAAAGATGATTTTACCTCAGCCCATTCTCTCCAATGAATATGGGATGTGACAACTCACACCCACCCTCTTACATTAGTTTAATGATTGGTCTCTCATACACTCAATCAACAAATAAAAGGTTATACACAAAGATAATAATTTCAAGAATGTGGGTTGGATTAATACCCATGCATAATCCCCCCTTGGAACCCTCTTACTTATGGAATCATATCCCCCAATATTTCTTCATCTATTTCATATCGCATCCAATGATTATTATTTTATTAATTATTTCAATGTTCATAATATGAAATTCATCCCCCGGCCACATTAAATCAATAGAGGCACTTCACCCAAACATATCAGTTCATCGGCCTAATTCACATTTATACAATTACATTATAATTCATGGGGATTATAACTAGGGATGTTACATCCCCTCCCCCTTATTTTTTCACCGTCCTCAGTGCACAACACCCTAAAGGTGTAATTTCATTTTGCAATTCTGGCTCCTCAACTAATAATCAACATATAGGCTCTCTATCCCGAAATCACATAGGAAATCCAACCTAAACAAATTACTTAGGCACTCCAACCCAAAAAATCATAAATACAATGGAACCCTGGCTCGAAACATATACATAAGCCACTAAAATTCTCTTATAGTTATCTTGATTTCCACCTGCTCTCTTCCCATTGACCTACCCAACCCAAGGAATGGTGTCCCATTCGTTTATCAAGTTTGACCCAAGGAATGTGACCCCTTCATTGTCCTCAGTCCCTCGGGTTGCACCATTTGTTTATCAATTTCTCTCTGGCATAGGTAACTAGTAATGTCACAACTGGGAACTCAAGGGACTCACTGCTCGGAAGAATATCAGTAAAATAACTAGTGAAAACCTTGTTTCTACAGTGCAACTCACACAAAAGTGCATTCTTCAGGCCTAATAACCTGGTTCTTCGACAATGCAACTCACACTAGAGTTCACTCTTCAAGCCTGATAACCTAGTTCTTCGACAGTGCAACTCACATAGGAGTTCACTCTTCAGGCCTGACAACCTGGTTCTTCAACAGTGCAACTCACACTAGAGTTCACTCTTCAGTCCTGACAACTTGGTTCTTCGATAATGCAACTCACACTAGATTTCACTCTTCAGGCCTGACAACCCCGTTCTTCAACAATTCAACTCACCCTCTAGGCTCAGGAATCCCTTTCACTACTATACAGTTCCTTAGGCGATCCATCATTTACCAAGGTGTTCTCACACAGAAAATGCCAACTTGTTTCTAGACTTCCAATAGAAATATATAACCATTGGAAATCATCTCATCTGCATTACATGCATACAATTAATATTAGACATCATCATATAATTATCAAATTTCAAATCTGTTTTACACAAGAAAAAAAAAATTCCCAAACATGAGTCGTTTTACTCATAATTTTTTGGCTCTTGCAATAGTAGATATCAATATTCATTATGAGATTACATCCCTTCCATATACAATACCATTTCCCTTGAAATTTTCTCAATTCCATGCATCCAAACAAATTGTTAGTATATCGTAACAATTTTCAATTATTAATTTCTCAAATCTAGTTATACAGGAAAATAAAAATTCCCACACATGATATTTATGCTCATTATGTTTGGTTCTTGCAGCTATAGATATAAGTCTTCTAATGGGAATACATTATTTTGATATCCAAGACCATTCTGCCTACAATTTCCTCAACTTTCTTGCAACCAAACAAGATTGTTATCAATCATGCATATTTTTAGCAGTTCATGAAATGATATTAGAATTGTATCTACCCATCAATTTAATCATTTCCAACCATTAATCACATTAAAATGGAATTCTGTTGTTCATCATATTATCTCAAATGATGCTATCATTCATTTTATATACATTATCAGCACATCAAGATCTTCATAATGCAATCAAACTTTACCAATAAATAAAACCAACGTGCCAATAATCCTGGCCACATCTACACAATACATTGTTGCATTGATTCTAGAATGCCATATGTTCATGACATGTATTCCACCATTTGAGTTGGAAGGTATGGCCCATGCCTCAATACACCATCCAAACTCTTACCCAAAAACATATGATACTTTGGATACCTTCCTCTTCAACCCATACACAACACTAGGAACATCATCCCTTACTGCTATTTAGTGTAGGAAAAAATGTTGCATTCCAAACCTCAGTTACATAGGGAATAACAATCATGCACTTGGATAGCACTATAGCCTTTCCATATCCAAAATCATCATGGCCTCACACATGAACATCTCAATGGCATTCATTGTTATAATTGGAGTAATGGATTTCGACTTAACTCAGTTATGAATTCATAACCAACATAACACAATATGCAATTAAATTCCCCATAAATGCATTCAAGCAACAAATAATATTTGCATACTCAAGGCCTCTCGCCTTTTCATCAATTCAAATATTGATATTAGAATGAGGGAATTCTTACCTTCATTCCCTTCAACATTTATACATTATAACAACCCCAAATGCATACCTACATGGTTGTTATCAATTTACTTAATGCTACCTGATCTCTTTACATTTGTAGAAACTCATCAGCTCCCTTCACTAATTTTATTGGTTAACATTTTCTCCATCCTCATTTGTCTTCATATGGATGGATACCATAAGAAACAATATTGTCATGCTACAATCATGTTTCTTAGATACAAAATCCATCATTAGTTTTATTCAAATATCATAGCATCATTATTTCATATATAAATATATATATATATATATATATATATATCATCATACTACTCTTAATCTATAATCATGCCACCAACATGTTTAGGCATGTCTACATGCACAAACTGCAATATACCAGATATAAAAAGTATGTAGAACAGAAATAAAATGCTAGAAATGGAAGAATAAAAACAATATAACCAGAACAATCACCACAATAGCACTAAAATGATATAAGAATAACAACATAAATAGCACTTTGATTCTGAAAGCAATGTTCATGGGCCTCTTCAAGGGGGAAACCTCCAGTTGAGAAGAGCTCTATTACAATAATATCCAAGTTGTATCTTTCCACTGGAATAACACTTCCTTGATGGTTCTCTAACACAGGCGACACTCAAGATGGTCCAAAACTACTTGTGGTTGTAGCCAAATGGATCCTTCTTCGGCTAACTCAGGAAGGTTGGTTTGAATTTGGCACTTAGTTCCAATCACCTTGTTTAAGCATGAAACATGAAAAACATGATGTAGCTTCGAATGACTGAGGAAAGATAACTAATAGGCTACTTGTCCCACATGCTTGAGAATGGTATAAGGACCATAAAATTTGGGCGCTAGCTTCTGACAATGCTCGACCTTGAGGGAAGTTTTCTTGTAAGGTTGCAGACGAAGACACACCTGATCCCCTTTTGCAAATTGATGTTCAGATCGACCTTGATCTGCTTGTTGCTTCATGCGATTTTGTGCCATGACCAAATTCTCTTTAAGGGTATGGAGAATAGCCTCTCAAAATGTAAGTGTTTGGTCAACTGCCTGGACCTTTGAGACACCAGGTAAGTATGAGAGAACTGAAGGCAGCTTCTGTCCATATACTGCTTCAAAAGGAGTCATGCGTGTAGTTGTATGGTATAAAGTGTTGTACCACCATTCAGCTAGGGGTAACCATTGAGCCCATTGATTTTTCTTTTCTGAGGTAAAACACCTCAAATATGTTTCCAAACACTTGTTGACAACTTCCGTTTGACCATCATTCTGGGGATGATAAGTTGTGTTGAGATGCAATTGGGTGCCTTGTAGCTTGAATATTTCTTGCCAAAAATTGCTTGTGAAAGTTGGGTCGCAATCAGAAACAATAGAGTGTGACATGCCTTGAAGCTTGAAGACATGATCCATGAAAATTTGAGCCACCATGGATGTTGTAAATGGGTTTTGAAGAGCACATAAATGAGCATACTTGGAAAGGTGATCAACAACTACCATGATGACTGATTTATTTCCCGATTTGGGTAAGCTGGTAATTAAATCCATAGAGATATCCTTCCAAATAGTAGGTGGAATCAGAAGCGATTGTAGTGTGCCCAGAGATTTGACTATTTCTCCCTTGTTGCATTGACACACATCACATTCAGTGACAAAATTATGAATGCCCAATTTCATACCATCCCGGAAAAAAGAACGTTTGACCCTGTCATAGGTTTTGGTGAACCCGGAGTGCCCCGCTGTGGGTGTAGCATGAAGCTAAAAAAGTATCGTGGATCTAATCTTTGATTGTTTACTTAAGTACAAACGACCTTTGTATCAAAGCTCATCATGGAGCCAAGAGTACCCTAGGGAAGATGGAGCATTGGACTGCAATTGTTGGATCAGATGCAAACTTTTGGGATCTTGGAGCCAATCTGTTACAATGAAGGAAAGGGAAAAAAGGGATCCTTCATCTTCATATTTTCGGGAAAGTGCATCTGCAACCACATTGTCTTTGACTTTCTTGTAAATGATCTCATAATCATATCTAAAGAGCCTAGTCACCCATTTTTGTTTCTCCGGGGAGGAAATGCATTGTTCTAGAAAATACTTGAGGCTTTGATGGTCTGTCTTAATTTGGAAACGTTGCCCCAATAGATAAGGGCACCATAGATCAATGACATGCAGAATATCCAACATTTCCTTTTCATAGATTGATTTGCCCAGATTTCTTTCAAATAGTTGCTTGCTGGTAAAGGCCAAAGGTCGACCCTCTTGCATAAGGAAAGAACCAATTCCTTTCCCTGAGGCATCACATTCCAACACAAAGGTCTTTGTGAAATCAGAAAGGGCCGGGACTGGAGTGGTGCACATGGCCATATTCAAGGCTTGAAAATCTTGAGCAGTGGTTGGAGTCCAAGTGAAAGAGTTCTTTTTTAGGAGAGCAGTGAGAGGTGCTACAATCTTTCCATAATTCTTAACAAACTTACGATAATACCCTATTAAGCCCAGAAATCCACGCAAGCTTTTGAGAGTCTTTGGATGAGGCCAGTATTGCATAGCTTCAATTTTTTTAGGATCCACCTTGACACTATTCTTGCCAACCAAATGGCCCAAGTATTCTACTTCTGAGGCGCCAAAAGCACATTTAGACTGTTTCAAGAAAAGTTGGTGTTGAGAGAGTAGATGGAGAACTCGATGCACATGAGAAATATGGTCTGTCCATGTTTTTCTATAGATGAGGATATCATCAAAGAAAACTAAGAGAAAATGATGGAGAAAAGGACGAAATACATGATTCATGAGGCTTTGAAAGGTGGAGGGGGAATTACACAAGCCAAAGGGCAAGACCAAAAAATCATAGTGGCCCTCATGAGTTCTAACGGAAGTCTTGGGAATGTATGCATCTTTCATACGTATCTGGTGGTAGCTCGAATGAAGATCAAGTTTAGTAAAGAATTGGGTGCCACTCAATTCATCCAGGAGGTCATCGATGAGAGGAATGGAAAATTTATCTTTAATGGTAAGTTTGTTGAGGGCACGGAAGTCAGGACACATTCACGAAGAGCCTTTTTTCTTCAGGACCATGACCACAGGAGAAGAGTAGGGGCTCGTACTAGGGCGGATAATGCCTTCATTAAGGAGTTCCTGGACCATTTTCTCAATTTCATTTTTTTGGGAAAAGGGGTGACAATACAGATGGATATTGGGAGGAAGGCTTCTGGGTACAAGGGGAATGGAATGATCATGAACACCACAGGAAGGGGGGAGTCCTTGGAGAGTGGAAAATACCACTTGATGTTTAGAAAGGATGGCTTGAAGGTTTTGTGGCACCAAGGGTGTGTTGACGGGCGAAATTGACCGCTCATCAACTGGAAGAGTGAATCCGGTCCGAGGTTGTCTAATTAACCCAAGCCGTTTGGATTAATTCACTCTAATGGGTTTAATGGCTCCGTTGGCCAATCCAGAGTCCTAAATAAAAAATAAATAAAAGAAACAAAATAACTTACTAATTACTAATCACTAACACATATATGTACATCTAAATATATGTATACAGTTTATATAAATAATATTTATATAATAGTTCTTATTATCTAATTCATATATACAATATGTAAAAATTATGAGTTTTAATCTAAACTCATAAAAATTGAACGTAAAATGGTTCTTTCAATAAAAATAAAGAAAATAAAAGTACTACTTGTTTTTGGTTTATTTTTTAATCTATATGCATTCGTAAGATCAAATATTAAACTACTATTTAAACAGAAAAATATAGACAGTGAAAATTATACTATATGTAAGAACTTCTATAATAAGCAAGCAAATGAAATAAAAGGATAAACTAACCTATTAATCACTTGAGGAGTATGTATCCAACTGTTTGTGTAAATCATACATCAGTCCATCCATGAGATAAATCTGTTGTGCATCTTCACACTGTTTGGTACAAACGCTAAACTGTGCATTGACTGGTGTATTTAATTGATAAAACAACATGACACAAAATAATTATAGTGATATAATAGACTGCAAGTGATAACACATAAGATAAATCCTGCAGTTACAACTTGCATTTAATCAATCAACATGTTTAAGGTAAACCTCATAATATGAATTGAAAGATCATTTAATTGTTTTGATAAAACCGAAGCATAAAATCGTGAACTATGAAGGAAAAACTATCTTGACAACAAAATAATCTGCGAAGATGAAAGCTATCTGCAGTCATTCAATTATCAAGATAAACAAATTATAGATCACAACAACATTCACAGATGACTAAAGCATAAAGTAAATATTTGTTATGTCTAAATTTGAGTATAAGATGTTCACAACAATCCCCTGGCTGAGATGTCTCTGATTACAAAATGATGGGTTTATAAAGGCCTCAGAAAAGATAACTGTTTCCCTTTCTGAGATCAAATATTTATTACAAAAATAAAAGGGGGATGCAACCACCCAAATCCTACCAAATCCTCCAAAACTAACAACAGTTCATTTTTGTTCATACAAAATGCATCAAAGATATGACTGGAAGGTCTTAAGGATGCCTCATATCAATTTGTAATCATGGATTCCTGAATATCCTGAAAGAAAAAGGAAAATAGAAAGCTTTAGATACATTTCTAACCATTAATTTACATAATTTGAATTAACATAACTGGCTACATAATCTTTTGATTTTGTAGCTAGTTATTTAGTAAATGAAATCCAATTTATTAAAAGAACAAAACATTCTAATTTCAACAAACAATCCTATTTTAAGATAAAGAATCATACCTCCAACTATGAGATCAAATCGTATTCAAATAACCTTGGAATTCACAATGGTTGTTGCAGCCTCAACATTTTTAAATACTACATTGCATGTTGTCTTTATATGTTTTTCTTTCCCTTGAATAACAGACTCGAGCCTATGGTTTTCGCTCGTTAAGACATCGATCTGATCCTTTAAAGCCTTAACCCGTGACTGTAGGATAGGGATATCAGTATAATATCTATCAATCCATGATAGACAGACTTCACACTTTGACTGTGTGGTGGTTGCATGAGAACAAACATGGTTGTGAACCAGAGCACCTTCCATACTGACAGTAGGTTCAACACCCAATTTGACACCAGGAAACTCTGGATTGTTTTTCAGATAGGGAGGTAAATTGTCAACAAAATTGTAAGGCCGATCAAGGTATGGCTCAAACGAATGAAGGTCTTATGTAGCGAGGAACCTATCGATTTCAGAGTCCGAACTCTCATGGACTTCGATCATACTGATCAAACTCGCCTGAGAGTTTGACTTTTTACGAAGCCTCCTAGAAATTAGCCTCCCAGCTCTCTTTTTCTTAAAATTAATATCAATATTGCTCTTAGATGTCTTCCCTGTAGGTTTCTTTAAATTCTTAACACAGTCATTAGGATGTATAAACTGCTAACAGGCATGTTCAATAACCTTTGGATCGATCAAGGGTTTGTTGTAAGGGGGTGAGACACAGGTATGGGGAGGTGAAAGAGGCGCTACAGGGTAGATAAGGGTCTCTTCAACCACAATTTTATCTACCTCCTCCATATCAGGGTTACCATAGCCATTTCTGGTTATGAATGAATCCCAGCTGTCATTCTGTAACTCTAATTGATGCATAAGCAAGATTTTAATTAGGCTGTGATGGAAGAGGCTAGAGTCTGACCGCTGCTTTTTGTATCTTTTGCCCATTTTATAAAGACTCCTCAATAAGTAATACGACATGTTCAAGGGAAACCCCATAAAAATCATAAGCAGACGCAAATGGTACAAAAAGAAAAGACTGAAACGTCCCTCACAGGTAAAAAATTGTTTTACCATATTAAGAAAATCGTGCCACCGAGTTTTTAGGAAGGAAATGGGCATACCTTTGTCACACCCTTTTATTTTCGGAGATGTAAACATCAGGCTCCAAGGAACTTCTTCCACTTTTGCATTTTTAAACCACCTTTGACCACTTGCAGGTAGTCCCGTAGCTTGACTCAAGAAATCCTTTGTAACCTTGAGTTGTACATCACCCACTTTTTCTCTACACCCATCAAAGGAGAAAACGAATTCTTGGGCAACTTGTAAATTGAAACCCTGAAATTTCCTAATGAAAACGAGCCAGCCACTTCTCTCCAAATCTTCTTTGGCATCGTCATCTAAGAGAAGAGTTTGAATGCTATTTGGTTCAACTCTCACAACAGGAGCCATAATGGATGAAAGGGTAATGAATCAAACACAACACACAGGGAGGGTTTGTGAGACAGCCCAGAGCCATAACCCGAGCCTATGAAATTCCAACAGTGAACGGTGTATGAGCATAAACTCATAACGACTAGATGGGTGTTTAATTGAAATGCATGCGAAGAGGGTTTGCAAAGCCCAAGGCCATTCTTGGGAATGATGTCTGCTTGCAAATCGTAATGCCACCTTTGCATTTAGTACAGGCTAGGACCAAATCATTAAAAGTGAAAATAAGTGCATGCATCATGGGTTCTATCACAAGGTTTGGGTAGGTCGAAAATCAAAGGCTTAGCAAAAGAAACGTATAGCCAATAATCAAACAAAACCATACGAAAAATCAAATCGTGGGGGTCCTTTGTTTATATAACCATCACTCTCTAAGAATGCATTGGTGTTGAAAGGATCGAAACAAAGAGAGTAACTCTTCATGACAAGGAACCAAACTTCATTAATAAACTGTATGAACAATTTTCCTTTAATGAAATTTTAAAACAGAAAGGTAACACAGTCGCAAATTTTCATGCTTCGTATTCATGCTTCCAGTCATGAACGAAGCATAGATAAAAGAAGATAAATAGGGAAAAGCGACAACTTACAACTTTCGTTTCGAAAATTGCATTATGAAGAGTAATGAAAATAGATGACCCCTAGTTAGGCAGCTATATAGATCAATTAATTGATATAAAAAGTTAACAAATATGTTGAGTTGTCAACAGGGTGTCTCTATTTCTTGTATGGCATGGAGTTGGGCAATAACACTAGAATGTCCTTTTTTGAGCAGCTTTTCCATGCGATGGGAACTAATGATCTTAGGTGGACTGACAGTGATGCCTTGGAATTTATATTGGTGGCCCTCCTGGTCGAATTGCATGGTTAATTCCTTAAAATCCATGAGAATGGGACCCAAATTACTTGGCAAATATGTACCCAACACAATGTCACAACTGGCCATGTCGATAGAAAACATATGATATTTCAGGTGGTAGTCACCAATTTGGAGACACACATTTTCACAACGCCCTCCACATTTCATGGAACCACC
>JASDQU011175150.1:37579-48537 GCA_032191745.1 Picea mariana
AGCTGGAAGAGGTCAAGTTCAGGGCCATATCAGGCTGCCAGCACCAGGCTCAACTCAGGCCAAGTTTTACAGCAGCAAGGAAGGCAAGTTAGGGCTTTTCATCCTCATCCAGAACTGGCCAGATTCAGCCATTCTGTTCAGCAAAGAACAGGGCCAAATTTTGGGCACAATTTCAATCAACAGCAGGCTGTACCAGAGGCCGTACAGCTACAGCAAGGAGTGCTGAGTTAGCTGGGCCGTACAGAGCCTGTGGAGAGGAAAAACCCTGCCCAGAAATTTTTTGTTAGAAATTTCTGTATTGTATTTTCAATTTTGCTGTAAAATTCCTCGGAAGCCCTCCTTTGCTGATTTTTCCCCACACTGGGGTTCCAGGGTACTTCTGGTGTCTATGTGTTTTTTATGTGCTTGGTTTACTGTATGTTTCTGCTGCAAATTTTCTGTTTTATATTTCAGCTGTAGATTTCTGCATAAATTCAGATTTTATATCAGCAGTGATAATTTCTGGTTTAGTTAATTTATTGGCAGCAATCTCGGTGACTAAGATATAGGGGTAAATTCAACACCTAGCAAGTCAAACTCACACAATGCAAGTAAACACATTGATGCAGCCAATGACTTATGAGTAGTTACAGGTCATTCATTGAGTCAACGAATCCAGCTTGTTGAGCCCAAGTTTGACTCATTGGCAAGTCGAAAAAACTCATTTAACCAGCAAGTCAAGTTACACTCATGAGTTCAGAGTATCTTACAAGTCCTGTTACTATGCATAAGAGGGTTAAGCTGCATTATTTGTTGAACAAACTGGCAATGCAATTCCTCACACTGATTTTGTAAAGCTTCATCTATAAGACCTCGGACAGATGCAAGTTTATCAAGGTTGCTCTAAAGGGTAGGAGTGTTGACTGGTAGCCATCTGGAGGGGGGTATGTTGTGAAGAAAGGTGATCTAAAGGAGATTTGGGTTGAACTTCTTGCTTCTTGTATGTCACATATTCCAAATGGGCATGTAACTTCTAAGTTTTGCTGCTCGTCAAGTTCTGATACMAAACCAATCMCTGTACCCAGGATTATATTGTGAGTGTATATTCAAAGAACAAAAAGTAAATAGAGAAGCTATTAACACAATATGCTAGAGTGTTGAAGAGTAGAGAGAGCAGCATTCACAAAGACAATCCGCCTCAATACAATAAAAACTCACTAATATTACAGTATAAGCTTGTAACATAAAATATAGAGTACAATATCAATAAGTATGTCTGAGACTGTAGGAGTAGAGATGCTCTGTGTAACAAGTCCTAAGGAGGGTAGGGTTGTGTAGGCAAGTAATGTATATTACAGACTGTGTGCTCTAGCTGTTCAGGAGTTGTGCAAGGTTCTTTCTCACTGTTATTCAAACATACATGTGAGGTACAATGGCTCAACTTTTGTGTTCTTACTCGCCACATTCCATCTTCGGCTGTCATTCCTCTCTTCATCTTCATTTTCATTAATTTTGTAATGACTATCCTACCATAAATTAACTTCCTCCTATAGAGTCATCACGAAAGAATGGTAACTAAAACAGCAGCCAGATGGAAATTCAGTTATGTGAGGCAATCCAATTCCCAAAATGGACACAGAGACAGTTAGTCTTCTAGGTACACATCAGTTCATATCCCATGTTGATCTGCATGGTGAAGTCACAGTCACTGAGAGTTCACAAAGGAGGGTGCAAGTGATTGAGGTTCCACAGAAGAAGGCTGCAGCAGCATGTGTCTCTACAGAGGAATTTAAAAGGAAGTTGTGTGCATTGAGATCAAGAGGAAGGGCTTGTCAGTGCTTGCAAAGCTGCAGGAGCCCGCAAGAGAGGCTCAGGCACCATTGAGGCCTGCAATGTAAACCACAGTTGCTGTTGCTTGTTGAAGCAAGTTGGCCAAGGCTTGCAGAAGCCTGTGAATGGAAATAGGCTCTGATCAAACGTCACAATGAGATTTTATCCCTGAAAGATAAGGGTCATGTCTTCAATGTGTGATATTTTTTGCCGCTACCTCAATATTTAACACATAAATTAACTACTGCATCCTAATACTAGCCATGGCCCATGGTTGTTTTCTCAATTTTGCATTGGCAACATTTACTAGCCAATCCATGGAGTGCTTGAATATACAAACAACCATGAGTGCTTCAAGTTCAATTTGATATATAATATCAAGGATCCCAATGTGCTAGGAAAATTTATAATATAAGCTATGGACCATAAATCCATTATACTAAATACAGACTCTCAATTTTTAAGTATGATATACAAAAGGGTTTACATGTTTGAATACAAGCAAACAGTAAGAAGTAATTCCTATTAGATGTCTTCTTAATCTCTGAATTTCTTGAAATACCATATAATTTTTTTCTCCAAGGTAATTTCTTGAAATACCATATAATTGTTTTCTTCAAGGTAAAAGCTACAATGGCGCTAATCAGATTTAGGATTTTATTGATAATTATTAATAACCTTTTTTCCTAGGGAAAAGATTCTGTGTTAGCAATATAAATGCATGATTTTGTGCCCAGACAGTAATGTCTAGCTCTCAAACGCCATAGCATTTGAAGTACACACATTACTTGGATCTCTCCTTATAAGTACTTAATACATATTTCCAAGTGCCCATTCTAAATGTGAAATATTGATGTATTTTTATTTTTGTATCGTGAGCAACCATGTGTTCATTTACACATCACTCCCATAATCAAGAGCCGACTAAAATCAGTATCAAATCCCAAGATGTAATTGATTGTATGCAATATTAGTTTAAATAAGAAAGAGACCACATTGCACTCTCAAGCAAAGATATCTTTCTACTTAAGGGAGCTCCTCTGCCATATACAATATATAGAGTTGAAAATACAATCTCCACATATTCTTGAGCAAAGTCGGCATTTTATCCACTCTGAAAAGTCTATTGAGTCTTCCCCGCCTTACTCCATTTTTGACCCAGTTAATTTGGTAATTAGGACTTCATGTTCAGAGGCAACTTAATTTTCAGTTATGTACAGTAGTTGAAATCTTTAATGTATGTTGTTCAGGGCACAGCCCTAACTTGCCCTGTGTTAAGGAATGGAAATGATAATAAAATTGAACACAAAATACATATATGCACTAGATTTTGGGCAGCTATGGACTCTAAGAGGAAACTGCCCAATTCTTTTTTGCAATGAGGGACAATCTGCCAAAGGCAAGGGTATCTCTATGAGAGAAGGCAATCATCTAAAATGTCTTTCTATTAACAGCCCTTAATTATGCATAAGCGAAAGGTTGTAAGACTATTTTGATGCATCATCCCCCTAATTTACTTTGCTAATTAATTTCCAAACACTCTCTCATACACAATCCATGCTCACAACAATCTACAGTTGTCCTACAGTCCATTTGAACAACAATCAGCCACGCCTTATTGCTAGAGTCGGTGTCTCTAGAGTTTCAACTTTCAACAACTATTGCTTTGTTCACAGTTGGGATTCTGCGGACATTGTCATCACTTCAAAGTGCATCCCATCACTTTCTCATGAATTTCCTCCTGGGGTTATGTACAATGATGAAACATTCCCAAAGAAATGAAAACCCAGGCAGCATATCACTTGAGCTGATAAGAGGGGCCCAAGTTCCCAATTCAACCTTGATAGAGTGAGGGCCTATGTAGAATTGTGTGCAGAAGTGCATAACTCTGCTGCCAGTCAGATCAGCAGCACTTCTTGTAAAGTACTTACCATTACTAGATAAAGACTAAAATTTGGGGAAAAACATTCTGTCTTATTCTAATGATATAAAAAACTACGGAAAATGAATGAATCCACTGAAAACTGATCTTCACTGTTTTGAGGCGAAACCTGCTATGGGACCACTGAGTCAAGCTCATCTGGCCCTTGACTTTATCAATTACACAGTTGAGAACGAAGGTAAACTCTGGCTACTAACAAGAAAAGAATGTTACCCATGAAGCTGCATGTATCCCAGTTCTGACAAGCTACCAGCAAGTACGGAAACAAATAACTTGGATATCTAACAGCAGGAAATCGATCATTCAATAAAGTTTATTATCTAGTCTGAAAGCAAAAAGCAGAATGAAACAATACCCGCTGTGCGTTTCAATAGCTTCCACTTGGCGCAGCACAACCCAGAGCCAGAATGTAATCATATGTCCTGGAGCAATTGCCGGTCCGACAAACGTAGGGATCCCAAGTATCAACACCTCTGACCAATGTGCATATGGAGCAGCAAAGCCCATTGGAGCAGTGAACTCGTGGTGAATATGATGGATCTTCTCATAACCCCATTTGCAGTGTAGCCACCTGTGTATCCAATAGTTGCCATAGTCTTCCACCATGAAATACACTGCAAGCTGTGCAAAAATCTCCCACAGGGAAGGCAAGGGCAGGCTTGTTCTGATACCTACAAGCTGTATGCAAAACAAAATCCAATCTATCATTTGTTAGTATCATTGCTGAGATCCACTGTAAAGTCTGCTTGCTAAACATCCTATATTGTGGGCATGTCCTAAGGCCTTTGGTCCAAAAAGATTGTTGGTTGTGTAGCATTTTTCAATACAGGGAGGTAATTAATTGCCAGGCCCTATTTCTCCCCAGGTAATTAAAGTTTTTTCATCAATATAAATAAACTGAAAACAATTAACAGCACTGTTTTGTTGGTTGAATACAGAGTTTCTGATTGAACAAGTACAGAACTCATTTTGTTAATACAAAATCAGAAAATAAGAACACAGACAACGATGAAGAGCAGGCTTACCTTGATCAAGGGATATGATGTCAGCTGCAGAGGTCCCACGACTGCGAAGAACACAAACAAAACAGCCTTGTAGCAATACAGCATTTCAGACATGGGTGTCTGAATTTTGGGCTGAATCTTGTACTTCTGCAAGCTCTTGAACTTCTTGGTGTCCATAAGAGCGAAGGGCAGGGGGGCGATTGAGAAAACGATGAGGAGAAACACGATGTTGTGGTAGTAGAGGATGCTGTCAGGTATTCTGGCTGAATATTTGAACCAGAGAGTTTCCCAATACGATAGGGCCCTGCCCAGGTTAAGCTCTGCCTGCTCTAATGTTTCAAAGGGCAGCATTGTAAATTGGTCTGGAGCTTGCCACAGCACCCCAACTGACCAGATCTAGGTAATGAATCGAAACCAATGCGAGGGAATGAATGAATCTCTTTTTATAACATGGCCCAGATTGGATCACTAGATTTTCTTTTGATAGATGAAAAACATAACAGAATTATATCAGTTAATTGGCCAGTGTTGAGTTGTATTTCTCATGGCTGTTGCTCCTGCCACTTGTATGGACAAGCCCAAAAAGGGCAAATGAGTTTACGGTCAGACGCATGCAAAGGTGAAACTAATCAATTGCTTTCAAAATATTGCTGGCTATTTTGGCCTAGTTGTCCTCTACTCAATTAAAATTTATTGCGTTTGTTTTTTTATTGTGTAAAGTTACTACTTGAAAAACTGTGCAGACACTAATAAAAAATTGGATCACCTAGTCTGCATCCTATGTTTTCTGGGAAATTGGATTGAGTGAATGGTATGTAGTAAAAAATTGGATCACCAAGTCTGTATCCTATGTTTTCTGGGAAATTGGATTGACTGAATGGTATTTTGAGGGACTGTCTTGTGAAAGTTTGTACAAGTTCTTGCTTAAAGATTCGTAAGGAGTCTGAAATGTAATAAATACGCTTTGTGTGAATACCAGTATACTTTGAAATATTAGTTTGTACTAGTATGGTATGATATTGAGGGTTTTTGAGTGCCCTTGAATGACCTTGGTTCAGGGTCATTGAGTTGGTGTGCTGGGGTGTATTCAAAATCTTAGCGTACTAACACAAAAGGAAAATCCATGTCGCATCATATCTATTCAACATGGCTATTTAGAGAGAGTTTAATAAGTATACGATGTTTCACTCTCGAAAATATTAATGAGACGATATTGAGAGTTTAATAAGTATACGATGTTTCACTCTCGAAAATATTAATGAGACGATATTGTTAGTTTATTTTGCATCGTTTAAAAAATTATTTTATGATTKGAGTGATTTTGAAAGAAATTGTTATTTTATATTTAAATTTAAATTTAACTTTATAATATGTTTATTTTTAAGTTTTTTATAATCACTCATAAATTGGTTGTAGGGTGGGTATATATACTTGCATAATTTTTCTCAAAAAAAAAATATAAATCTCAAGTYTTTTTATAATTATAAAAATCTTARYTGTAATTTGAGTGATATTCAAGTGTTATTAGTCTTTTTATAATTATAAAATTCTTAGCTGTAATTTCAGTGATATTCAAGTGTTACTTTGATCTACCACACTCGGTGTCAACAACATGGAAAACATGGTCACATGTATTCTACTTATTTAAACTTTTGGTTCATGCAAGATAAATCCTTATTTGGACATTTACACTAGAACTATGTTGGTCATATCACTTGCAATGGTTCTTGGTCCATCCAAGCCCCAAATTGTTCAGAGTACCCCATTCCCTCCTCATAGTTAGGTGTATCCATTTGACTTTGTCATCCACATACACAAGCCCTTACTCTATGTTTGCAATGGCTGATAGCAAGAAAGTTATTATGCATTACAATAATTTAACAATTGAAGTAGACCAATCTTGTTACTCCCCAACAAAAGATGTTCCTTACTTTAGCACTAAGAAAAAGAAGGAGATTTATTTTGAAAGGCTAGCCTTTGTAATTCATATCAAGCACACCTTCAAATCATCAATAGCTCAACTTCTCAATTGATCTATTCTACATACACCTTCATTCGAATCCAAGTACATGAAGCACATCCATGGGCTAACTTACTACCATGTGGAAAGACATCATTAAGATAATTTGATAATCTCAACATGATATGCTCTTGGAAGATCACATATTTATCTTTCATTATTCCAACAAGTGTTTTAACAATGGTTGCTTCAAGCTTTTCACCTTTAATAGGCAACTATGTATTAGTCTGAGTGTTTCTTCTATTTTAAGTAATGAGTATTACGAGAAACTTTCTTTAATATATTCTCTTTATATGTATACGATTTTTATTGATTGTCGATTGGGTTTAGCTTAGGTGGTTGGGAGGAATGATGTTATCCTCCCCACCTAAGTTAAATTTCAGACAATGATACGTTGAGCTCTTAACAAGTATATTATTGTAATGGCTTCAAGACCTATTGTTGATCGGCCTTGTGCCCTAAAGATTATAGGGTTAACATTGGGTACCATCCTCGAAATGAGGGGAAGTGCTCGGGGGTTTTCCCCGGGATTTATAACTTGTAAAAAATACGATTTGTATCGATGGTTGATTTTCTAGGCAATAATGGGCTTTATAACCTGGAAAAAAATATTATTTTTATTTATGGTTGATTTTCTAGGCAATAATCATAGCTAGACTATGCAATTTATGGGGTGTAACAATGTCAATAGTAGGCAAGATCATAATTGATTAGCTATGCAAATTTTTAGCTTTTCACTCAACTAGGATAATTGAGATCCACATATCAAGTTGAAAGGGTCGCCAATGTATGTAGCACTTTGTAAATTTTTCATGGAAGCAATTTTGTCTTTATTAAAAAAAACAAATTAAGTAATCGATGATACACTTAGCACCCCTTGTGTCCATATATTATAACCTCAAACCAACCTCAATTCTTTTTAAAGCATGCTATTTTAAAGTCTATTGGGTTGTGGTTAAGTGGCAACTCGAAGCGCTTTTGTGAATATGACAAAATCTTGGTGGACGGGCTCTAGTAAAATCATGTCCAAGATTAGATGAAAGTCTTCACAACCTTAATGGACCATGGGTGCAAAGAAAACTTAAGTGGTTTTGTTCACAAGCTAAGCCCAAATGCTCATGTTAAAAAAAACAAGTTAATGATATTATAAGCAGACCCAAACAATGGATAAAAATAGTCATTTTAGACATTATGTTAGAGGTAGGAGGCACATGTGCGTATGCATTGAAATAAAAATTGGCATTGATACTCTTGCTATGTGAAGATTGTGATACTTTTACACTATTTCAGCTAAGATATTATTAATCTTCCACCATCCAATGTCTTTATTCTTGATTCAATAGTGTCTAAAAGAGATGTTCATAAAGCAATTATGGAAGAAGTTTATGTAACATATCTAAGGTATATTTGAGTTTCATCATGGGAGCCATATTTTGTTGTACTTCGTCATTGTTATTGTACTTATCTCCATATTAAGAGTGATTTCATTGTCACTTTGAGCTATCTTAATGGCCAACTCTCATAGTGTTTGCTTTCATCATAGGGAATTTAGGGTTCATGCCAACGAAGGATGGACATCAACCATCATAAACATCATGATTTGTGTATATGTAAGTTATGTAATAGGGAGTCCAAATCACAATACTACTTAATTTTCTCAAATTTGACAAATTATAAACTATGTTGTGGATAATATTTTCTATTTAGAGATCACTATACTTTTGAGATCTTAAATTGATTGTTAAAACCATAGGTGTATTGTCTTTCTTATTAAAGTGCTCAATCAATTCTAGAGGAAGTAGTTACATACCTCCAAATCTAACTCCATCCAAAATAACTTGTCACACTACTACAATTATCCACATAAAGAAGAAGAGATACACATATCCTTTCATCTTTTAAAAGAACATTAACACTTTACGTTAAATCTCTTATATAATTTAAAACTCATATTTCATCACAATAAAGATCCACTATAGCTCATATTGCATCACAATAAAGATCCACTATATTATATTGAATTCACTCTTCTTACCTCAATTATAAGAAAGATTATCCCTCCCTTCTTTTCTCATAAACATCTACTACGACTCATATTGCATCACAATAAAAATCCAGTATGTCATATTGAATTCACTTTTCTTACCTCAATTATAAGAAAGATTACCCTCCCTTCTTTTCTCATAAACATTTAATCTAAACATCTACTACAACTGATATTCCATCACAATAAAGATCCACTATATCATATTGTATTCAATTTTCTTACCTCAATTATAAGAAAGACTACCCTCCTTCTTTTCTCTCATAAACATTTAGTCAAATTTTGTTTTATGTCTATGTAATTTTTCTATTTTCTATCTCTAATTCTTTTTTAATTTAATCTTTTATTCTTATTTTCCTCCTATACTTATTTACTTTTTATATATTTTTCTTTTCAAATTCCATTAACCAAATTTAATAATGCATTAACATTATTTTTTAATATTATATTAAATTAATTTTAAATTTTGCAAAAAACGAGACATGCTTATGTGGATATCATGTTCGTGAGATTCCTAATATACAAAAATGATTAGAGAACGCTTGTAGACCATGCAATAATGTATGCTAATGTTTAGAGATTAATTGTGTATCTTAATGAAAGTTAGAACATGAAATATTAATTTAAAACGATTAATAATAATAGTAATTATTATTATATTATTATTTGTAATTTAAAATTTTTTTAGGATATTTTATGTTTAATTTTATTTAATATCTATGGAGAAATATGGAGAAATTTTTGGATCTTTATATTTGAGTGGTTAAGTTTATATTTTATGTAAATCATATTTTTTATTTTGTAAAATTATAGATTTGTTTTTAAGTAATTTTTATATTAATAATAATAATAATAATCTAATTTTAAGGTCACAGCCAAGCCAGACACCAAATTGGTGTATGAGACCCCCTTGTTTGTGAGACAAGGGACCCCCTCCGCTAGCGATTTGACTGTAGTCTACTAAGGCATACATACTCTACTCCCCCTTTGGATTTGAACTTGTGACTTCTTAGGAGGAAACACGTGCTCTTCAAATAAATATACATATTAAATTTTTCTTTTTCAAAAATATATTTTTACTTTTACTTCTATTTAAATATATACTTGACTAACATATACTAATAATATTATGTGTTATAAATATTATAAAAAAAATGTAAGAAAGTATATATATATAAAACCTTTCAAAGCCAAAAATTACAGTGTCGCCAAGTTTGTCCGAGGACTGTAATTACTGAATTGTCCCGGAGGGAAACCAATTGAGTCAGTGCCTTCTAAACCAAAATCAACCCAAGATTCAGATATCAGTTTTAAACATCTGGAATAGACTCGCCCTGTGGGGAAACCGATTTGTCCAAGCTTCTAGAACTTCTAGGACTGACTTATGACATACAAAAAGAGAATTGTCCAAAAGTACAGTTGTCAAAATATAAACAAAACTAAAAACATGCCATGCAATCTGACACCTGTGTAGATGTCGTGGCTCAGGCAACTGACGTGTTGCATGCCACATTGTCCAATGTAGGCACCTAGAGAGACGAAGTCGCACCTGTTGACGCATTGTCCACGACTGACATTTGGAGAGACGGAACCAAGACCGTCGCTGAGGCCACTAGTGCACTGGGTGCCTATTCTGTGGATTGTCGAGAGCCATGCAGAGAAGAGAACAGTTGCAGAATTTGTGTCCCCTTCTTGTCTAGAATTTCCAGACGGAACCGTAGGTCGTCCACCTCCTTGTGAACCTTGAATACTAGGTCTTGCAAAATTGCAAGGTCGTCTTGGAACTTTGCACAGGTGGCGCTATCCGAGCAGTAGTGGGGCAGGTCCTTTGGTTTATCCCGGTGGACAAAGGTGTCCTCCCTTGGAGACTGGATTGGTGGTGAGTGCACTGGTGATGGTGCAGGAGTTGAACTCTTAGAAGAATTTGGTGGGACAACCAAGGCAGGTTGCGAGGAAGAGACAAGGTCTGGCAAAGGCCCTGGGAAAAATCCTAGTGAGTTTCCCAAGAGGTTGAACCACTCAACTCGGCAAGCCCAAGGCGAGGAAAGAGGCGGGAGGTTGCTTTGGCTCTGAGAGGACTGGCCAGAGGAGGAGGGCGAAGAAGGCAGAGAGCTGTGCGAAGGTGCGAGGGAAGGCTAA
>JASDQU011175151.1:5844-18090 GCA_032191745.1 Picea mariana
ACCCCTAATTTCACTAGATATTGATAAATACCTCCCAAAATCCTTTGTTGAACCCCCCTCCCAATAAATCTTTCCAATAAAAGAAACCCCAATTTTTACTAGATACCCCTTTTTATACCCCCAAATACCTATAAACCTCCTAACACCCCACATTCTCCCCTAATACTTACAATATATTGAATTCGTTTTTCACAATCAAAAAACCCCTTTTATGAATGAACGTGATAAGATATTGGTCAAAAACGTTAAGCCCTTGTGTCCAGTGCTACCATAGGAAATGATGTGCATTGTGAAGTGCTTTAGTGTGAACCAGAAGAATTAACACAAAGTACGTCGGTGTATTTTGGAGGAGATGATGGGATGTCCTCCAGTGTGGACCAGAGGAATTATTCTTAACTCGCTTGGTGAGTGAAATGGGTGCATCAATACAGTTTCAGGGAACTCCTCCATTGATACCAGAGGAGTTTGTAAGAACTCCTCCAATGGAACCAAAGGAGTTAGCATTAATTTTGTCGAATATCAATTTATTTCTTTGGAATACTTCATGGAAATTCCTCTGACGTATACCAGAGAGCTTTGGAGGAACTCCTCTAGTATATACCGGAGGAGTTAAAAAGAACATGTCTAATAGCCAAAATGGTTTCCAAAGATTTATCTAATTATTGGAAAAAAACATTCAACCCAAAAAAAATTCAAAATATAGTGACATGTTAGGATAAAAATACACCAATATCAACATTGAGGAAACTTTATGAGTGAAGAAGTTATCATAGAAGACAAGAGGGATCCCATTTTCTTGGAGAGAAGGCTTTACAGGAAAAGAATACAAGAAAAAGGGAGGTTTTGATGCCTAGAATAACAAAAGCCAAAGTTCCCATAGCTTGAAGTATGTGCAGAGTGATGAGAGGTCACTTCATTTCAATTTTCACATGCAACTCTATGTGACAAATTTCAAATCGAAAAATTGCTTCCTAGTGATCTAACTATCACTGAACAACTTTACACTAAAATTATTGATTGAAAACATATGTAGCGAAAACAACAAGATCATAGATGAATCTTCAATACACAAGAGACACAATAATTTTGTTTTGTAATTTTATCCAATCCTTCAAATCCAAGGACAAAACTAGTCCTCTCAATGTCACCAATATTGAGGACAAAAACAAGTCCTCTTAGCTAATACAATGTCACCAAATATGAGGACAACCTTGTCCTTCAATAACCATACAAATAAAAATATCAAACCTCAACAATATTATGGAAAACTCTTTTGCCCAAGAATCTGCAGTAGATCACATGTACAACATGCTAACATCGCTTGTTAGCATGTATGGATCTGTACCTGCCCAAAAAACCAGATACGTGATTCACCAACTGGAAACATGTGGACATACGTTTTTTGCTCCACTGCAAATTGTGTATACCCTATACACGATTTGTCCTTCTGCATCCCACGTATATATGTGCTTTTTCCTCCTAAAAATTGCATATGGCACGAAAAATTTGCTCACATGTGTGACCTTCTTCGCCTCTCTCTTCAGGGCCAGATTCACCACCTTGCAGACTTTCCCTTCATTGAGATCATCAATCCTCCTTAACCCAAGTGCAGACTCACTTATTCCAACTCCATTCCTCACAATGATCATGATTTCTCACAGTGACATCTCTCCTTTATATAGGAGTCCAATGAGTGAGTTTAGGAGCCTTTCCTAAACTCAACAATTAATTAGAATATCTTAATCCTCTTTGTGGGTGTGTCACCCCCACACAAACCCACAAATCCCATCAACTTTCCCATGAGGACCTAGCCTCATTTCTAGGCCAATTTTGCTGAAATGAAAGTCAAAACCAGTGCCAACAAAAATTCCCACATGCCTAGCACCTTGGCCTCTAGTGGGAATACCTCCTGAAGCTACAAAAAATAAACACTAATTCTTAGCGAGGGAAGTATCCCATCCTCCAACATCTGGATGCACCATTTTCACACATAGTAGATATATCTCTTGATCTACCATGTCATCTGTACTCTAATAATCCAAATTGGTTATTCCCTCTATCATTGTTTCAAATGGGCCTATGAACTTGGTCTCCATAAGATCTATTATCACAGTTGCACTCCACTCATCCTGGGTGATTGATGTTATTGTCCAATTTGTCTGACTGGTTGCATCCTTGGTCACTGGAGCACAACCTGTTGTGTAATTTTCCTCACTGGTTTCTCCCTCTATGACTGAAGCAAATCCTACTCCCAATTCCTCCTGACTAGCTACCTCCTTTGTCACTGTAGAAAATCCTATTGAGACAAGTGTATCCTCCATGGAGGTCTCACAATCCTTAGAAGCCTCCTACCTATAAATCTCTTGTCTAGCCTACTCAACCCATGACACATGTCTGTCATTCCTGAAAGATGTCTCTCTCCCACCTAAACATGAGGGGGAACTCCCTCTAGATGACCATCTCTCCCTCTTATCCAACTGACTATCCCTGAGATCAGGCTCACTATGAGACTGTGTGCTCCTCCTAAAACTTGACTCCCTCTGAGTCTACACAACCCCTGGGGCCATCTACTCCCTATCCATTATCCTTTGCAAATTTCTAGGAGGCTGCTCCTCCCTCCTGGATCCTAAGAGTTGACTCCCTCTGAACTCTAGCTCCCTCTGAGCCGATACTACTGGTGGGGCCACCTGCCTCACCACTCGTGGAGATACCTATTCCTCCTCATCTGTCTCTTTTCTCCTGCTAGCCACAACACTCATAGGCTGGCCCCTCAGATTATATAGGTTTCCCTCCCCAACTCCAAGAACCATTGTTGATCTGAAGCTAGATCGTTTGGGCACAAGCAATACCTATCCATCTCGAAACAATACATGATAACCCTTCCTCTTAATCTCTAAGATTGATAAGACACTCCTCTTGAGTTCAGGCACCCACAACACATTAGACACCCTCGATATCTCTCTTGAATCCAATCAAAATGATACAATATTGGATCCTCGTACTAAATGCTTGGCTCCCATACCAAGCTCCACTTGTCTGAGCCAATCTCTGTGAGAGTGTCAAGCAACTCTCTAGTACATTTCATATGGAAATATGCTCTGCTATCCACCAGCAATCTCTCCTTAATGGAGACAATACCTGAAAGGGATAAGATCAACAACATCTCCCTCTTGAACCAATCTACAACCTCATCAATATCTATTGTTGATGCATGTTTCCTTCTTCCTCTTCCCCTCCGGTGTGGACACTGTGAAGCATAGTGCCTAAAATCATGACACTAAAAACATCTAATCTTACTAAGACCCTTCTTCCATCTCATCTCTGAAGATGCTTCCCTCTTAGGAGAAGCCCTTCTCCCTGACGAACCTCTTGTCTGGAGAACCCCTTATGCCCTTCTTAGTGTAGGCTACAACGGCTCGGTTCTCATCATTGCTAATCTTTACCACACCATCCATATCATCTTTGGATACTAACTGGGTCTCCTCCTGGATACAATCTGTCCATAGTATGTCAAAGTTTGGAAACTTGTCTCATGCAGAGATCCCCTACACGAATGCTTCCCATGACCTGGGAAGACCTCTCAATGCTACATTCACCAACTCAGCATCATGCACTATCTCACCAATAACTATGAGTTGATCTTAGATCTGGGTAATCTTCATAATATGATTGACAATTGTGTCTTCAGTGGTCATCCTAACAATCTAAAGTTGTTGCTTCAAGTGTAGCATCATGTCAGTATTCTTTTTTTGGTAAAGACCAACCATAGCATCATACATATCCTTGGAAATTGATTTCTCGTCAATGTGATGAATCAAGTGGTCCTTCACAGACTCTAGAAATACCCGCTTGGCCTTCACTTCCTTCTTTTTGTGAGTTGTCAACTCATGTGTATCAATAGGAGTTACAACCACATCCTCAACATACTCCTTGAGGTCATTCTCTTCCAACAGAAGGAGAACCCTTGCCTTCCAATCTCGGAAGTTGGTTTCCCCTTCCAACCTATCCTCAATCTTCAATGTATTCACCATATTTACCTACCCGACACAAGAACAAGAAAAAGTACAACACTCTTCTAGTGTTGTAGCCAACAAAGTGTTTCAAGATGATACCTTTCTCTTCAAATCCCAAGCTCTGATACCATGTCAATGTTCACATGCAACTCTATGTGACTAATGTCATATATGAAAATTGCTTCCTGGTGATCTAACTATCACTGAACAACTTTACACTGAAATTATTCATTGAAAACATATGCAGTGGAAACAACAAGATCATAGATAAACCATCAATACACAAGAGACACAACAATTTTGTTCTGTAACTTTATCCAATCTTTCAAATCTGAGGACAAAACTAGTCCTCTCAATGTCACCAAGACTGAGGACAAAAACCAATCCTCTCAGCCAATACAATGTCACCAAATATGAGGACAACCTTGTCCATCAATAACCATACAAATCAAAATATCAAACCTCAACAATATTATGAAAATCTCTTCCGCCTAAGATTTTGTTGTAGATCACATGTACGACATGCAAATGTCACCTATCAGCCTATACGGATCTGTACTTGCTCATAAAACCTGATATGTGATTCATGAACTGACAACACGTGGACATACATTGTTTTCTCCACTGCAAATCACATATACTCTATGTGATTTTTCCTTCTGCAACCTGTGTATATACGTTCTTTATCCTCTTGCAAATCGTGTATGGCACAAAAAAAATTCTCAGACGTGCTTCGTCCTCTTCAGGGATAGATTCACCGCCTTGAAGACTTTATGTTTGTTGAGATCACCAATCCTCCTTGACACAAGTGCAGACTCACTTATGCCAACTCACTTCTTCACAATGATCATGATTTGTCACAATGACATCTCTCCTTTATATAGGATTCCAATGAGTGAGTTTAGGAGCCCTTCCTAAACTCAACAATTAATTAGAATATTTTAATCCTCTTTGTGGGTGTGGAAACCCCACACAGACCCACAAAGCCCATCAAATTTCCCATGAGGCCTTAGCCTCATTTCTAGGCTGATTTCACTGAAATGGAAGTCAAAATTGGTGCTAACAAAAATTTGCACATGCCTGGCACCTTGGCCTCTAGTGGGAATACTTCTCGAAGCTACAAAAAATCAACACTTCAAGTTAAATGTTGAACCTTGGTGGAAGTGTTTTCACATGGGTGACACCTATTATTTAATATGCCTTGTACTTGTCATTTTAACATGGATTAAGGGATAAAATGGGTAGATTGATGACCATTTACCCACAAAACCCCCATTTTGAGCCGAATTACCTTGTTGGCCATAGCATCAACTTGTTTATTATTGTTTCAAAGGACCTGGAAATAAGCTATATCCTGGATCTTTGAAGCTTCATGTTTCACTCGAGATAGGATAGAGTTTAATATATGATCTTCTTGACCTTTCTTAATCATAGCCTAGTTGATTGTCGTGGAATCTCCTATTACTATTAGATGAGAAATACTCATTTTTGCTACTAATCTTAGTCCCTGGTATAATAAGTAGGCTTCTAATTGGTTGTTGGAAATAATTCCTAAACCCCGAGCTTATGATAATTATATCATTCCTCCTAGATCGAAAAGGATCCCCCATGCTTCTGCCACCCTTGACCAGACCAACCTTAATCATTAGCTAGTATTATAATAAATGAACATAAGTTAGCCTTAGCACATACATCAAGGATATAAAATAGGTCTTTTACAGCCATATGTAGACATTACACCATCCTCAATAGGAAAACGCTTGATCTTAAATAAGCCATATCATTTTTTTAGTGAATATTTACCATTATAATCTCCCTAAATCTATGCATTTGTGTCACATTCCCTAAGTGGGGCTTGTGATTTAAGATCTCCCAACAACTTGTTGAAATTTTACTCTGAGACTATGGTAATTGAATATCTAAACTGGACTTCCATCACTTGCAATCTCTAATGTTACTATCATCCCATCTAGAGATATCAATAAGGGATTTGAAATGATCTTCCTTATCCTTAAAATCCAACTACTAGTTATAAGAAAATATGCACACTCCTTTTAAAGGGGGATTTGTAAGTATCTTGTTCCCCACATTTATATTTATTTTCCTCCTTGGAAACCAAGAAATTTTGCAATTGATAAGATGACCTGAGCTTCTAAATAAGTTCCATATGGGTTAACCAATCAATGCATGTAGCAAACCACTCCAAACACCTACTTGTATCCCCTCTTCGAAGTATTTCCTATGGAAGGAATCTTTTCATCAAGAATTTTCCCAAGAGACCAAGCTCCGAACAAGCTTGCCCCCAAGGGATGTATTCATTATAATAAGTTATTTAATCCCTAGCCCCAANCACAAGGTTTTCCTTGAAAACCTTGTGGGATCCCTCCCACTTTTCTAGAATAACTGGATGGAGGGAAACTCAAACATCATCCATAATAGCAGTCAATAACCCATCGAGACTTAGTAGGACTAGAACCAGATACCTCGTGATGAAATCCACCTTGAAACAATCCAACCGAGGTTTGATTTCAACTAAGAATCATGGGGTTACCGACCATTATTGTCGTTGGTGATTGAGCCACCCTCCATCTAGATATTTATGGGAAGAGAGGGGATCCCTCCAGGTTTTCCTTAGAAAATACACAAACATACACACCAATGACTTGACCAAAAAATTAAATAACATCAATCTAGATCCATCTGAACCCCGCATCTATCAAACATTCAAAGGATCTAATTCCTAGAAGTGCAAACCTTTCATAATCAAATGTTTGTACTCTATAAAAAGGTTTGTACTTCCAAATATTTGATCCATCTTAAAGCTTGATAAATCTAAGGTTAATATGGATCAATATTGGTTTACAAATTCAATTCAAATAATAGTTCAAGGAGTGAGTTAATGGCTAAGATAAAAATTGTAAGCATGTTATGTTGTTGTGTCTTAAGAAGTGGACTTCTCAAGATAGTGTATTTTTTGGAAGAGTTAGATATCCCTCAATTGTAGTGGATAAAAATTGCATGGTTTTGTAATTTGAGGTCAATTAATAAGAGTTTAAAGTACATAGGGTTTTTGAATTTAGACTCGGTGCTTTAGTTTCAAGTGGTTCAAGTATGTCTCTATATTTGATTAGATGTGTTTTTGTACTAGATGTTCTTGAGTATTTCCATGCTTCCCTAATTTAAACATCATTATACTTCTTTAATTTGAGAATATTACTATGCATTTTAGTTGGCATTTAATACTCAAGGATTTACAATTTATTCTAGTCAACTTATAACACGGGAGGAAAATCCCTTTGCCTAGGAAACCATACATGTACTTAGTCCTAACTATTTAAAATGACCTACTTAAAATAGTAAGACAACTCACAAGAAAAAAAATATGTCAATAGAACATTTGAACTATGGAAGGCATATGAAACTCCCCCACTTTACCATGTTACCAAACTTCGTTAATTTGATTTCTAAAAATTGACAAACATTTTAATATGAGTATAGTTAACATATGATAAGACAAAATAATTAGATAAGACAATTTTATTAATATCCAACAAATGACCAAAAATAGGTCAATGGGACTGTTAAATACAATAGTATCAATACACTATGGGTGCAAAAAGGCCAGTCCTATATAAAAGCAAAAAACAAAAGCATATCTACTCTAATATCTAATCTCTGTGAGCAAGAAAATAATTCTGGAAACACTTGAGTGATACATGGACTGTGAAGGGAAAAAATTCAAATGCCCGATAGGGATGCCTCGGAAGAGGGTACAAGGGAAAGAGAAGAAGTCTTAATGATCCCCAAAATTACCCCTTTAGGAGGAGGAGGAAAGTTTATTCTCTTGCGGATCATCGACCTTTGTATGTGTGTTTATTCCAGGATCATAGGTCAAAGAGAGAAAAATCATGATAGAAAACTATTTAGAAGAGCTAGTCCATATTGTGTCATTCCATCTTAAGGAAGTGGGTTGTTGTTGAGCTCTAGAAGCAAGAGAGTACCTATCAAAAAGGAAATACATGTTTTGGGATCTAAGTTATAAACTCTACAAGGGCCCCCCTAGTGGAAGATGAGACCCCCTTGGGTCTCTAGACCTTGCTGGAATGGTGTTATTACCTACTTGCCTCTTGGTATCCCTATTGTCCCTTGAGCAAGTTTTGAGGAACACTTGGTCATATTTGACCGTTTTTGGGACTTCGACAGCCTGTCGAAGACAAAGCGCAAAGTGAAGCGAAGATTGTGGAAGCTAGACCCCCTTTTGGGTCCTTTTTGGGTTTTTGGGAATATGTAATGGGAAAGGGATGTCGTCATGTCGGTTTACCCACGCTTAAGCCCACTTTTGTAATGTATAAATAGATATCTAGCCGATGTAAGTAAGAGAGAAGATTAGCCAAGGGCTTAGTGCTAGAATTGATCTATGTGATTGACTTGCAGAGCTGAGTGCAAGTGTTGTAAGTGTTGAGTGCACATATTGTAAGGAGGCTTTGTGCTAGATCTACTCAAGGAAAGAGGATCTGGCGAGGTGCGCGTAGATCTCCTGTCCTATGCGGAGTAGGATTTTGATAGCTTTGTGTTGTAACTGGATTGACTGAAGCTAATAAAGAAGAAGAGTCGGTGGACATAGCCCCAGGGTGGGGGTGAACCATGTAAATCTGTGTGTTATGCTCTGTGCTTTGACTTGATGTTTTTACCTCTGCTTTGGCTAAGTGCTTTGATATATTTAGACATATATACTTATGTTGTGTGCTTCATTAGATGTGTATGGATAGTAGATCTGATATATATGAATATGCTTAGTGCTGATTTGTTGTATCTGATCTATTTTACTGTTTCTAAGTGCTAAATTACCTTAGATCTAAGTGAATGCTACGAAGCTATGTGCTATCTGTGAAGTATAGGAAGGGTTGAATATTGATGAATGATCGATACCAAGTGCTCTGTAAGCGATATAAACACAGATATATGTCCCAGCTTATGTTGCAGACACTTGAGTCCTGCAATTACCGCTTCCTCTACCTCGGGTGAGACTTCATCTGCTTCGCAGGTGTTACCAAAAGGGCTGGTAGTTAGGGTTTTTTTGGTGTGTTGTTGTAGCATTGAACCCTGGGTCTGCCCCTGTGCCAACAGTCCTTTTCTATTGGGAGCACCTAAAGGAAGGGTGTGATATTCCTGGTAGTGTTTGGTGGGGGGGGTGTGTGGTTGAAGTGTGGAAGATTGAAGTCTGAGTACCTCCCTCATGAACAAGGTTAACATTGTTGGTTTGGTGAGTATCAGAAAAAAGACAAAGAGGGAGTCTTGAGACTCCATAAAGAGGCAATATAATCATCCTCATATCTCATAGTTGATGGGGTACCAAAAACTAAAGTGCTCCCCCCTCTTTGTCTCTTGCATATGACAACACTAATAGATCTCATCCTTATGTAGAATTTGATTCTCAACCTCTACTTGGAGCCTATGTGAACCCACTTAAAACTAGACCAAAGGGATCCCAAGCACATGCATCAAGTTTTGTAGTAGTATGTAGGGGGGGGGGTCATGCAATGAGGCCTCTATCAACTACGTGATTTTCTATACATAGAAAGACATCTTGGGCTTCAACCACCTAGTGGGTTGAACCAAGTAACTTGGATGTATTTCATGCATATGTCATCTATGATGATTTTTTCAACTCCTACTTATTAATAAGAGATATACATGAGCATTCAAAGAATACCTGAACAGATGGAGGTGGTCCTTAGAAATATCAATTAACTAAAGAAGACATGAAATATTTACAAAGAAAATTGAAAATGTACAATAGGTTTGGTTGAGGAAATGACCTCTGAGGAGCAATAAGAAATGTATGTATAGCGGCCGCAATTGACAGACGAATCAACAAAACTCCAAATTTGATGCATAAATGAGATCATCTTGAATATGGTATTGAGTCAGAAGGGTGGGTTGTAAAATCTACTTGAATAATGGCCTACGGAACTATCTTCTTTCTCTTGATGATGTGATGAATTGTGCATGTATACACACTCTCTGTATTAGCCTAGTCCTACTCAACCAAACTAGGTCCCAAACATTAGAACCATAAAGAACAATGGATTGATAATAAATTCCATGAGATCCATCTTGGACAATATGCCCTGGAAGCGATAATGGAAACATTGTCTCTCAATGAGAGAAAGGGACCCATAACCCTTGTTGATGTTGGAGGGCATTCATCAACCCAAAACTAGGCCCTAAAAACTAAACCTCAAAGTACGTGTAAATTTTTGTGCTCTCAACCTCCCTCTCCCCATGAGGAGAATAAATGGAAGTATGTAAGGACATTATTCGACTCGTTAGAGATCATCACCTTGATTTTACCTAGGTTGATTGTCAACTATCAAATATCATGGAAATTGGATAGGGCATCCAACTATCTCTACATACCCTTTAGGGTAAAGGCCAAGAGGATCACATCATATTTGAAGAGGAGGATGGAGATCAAGACCAAATGAAGAAGACAATCACTATCATGTTGTATATGCTCATGTCGGAAGGACTCCAACTTGTCAACAAATATCTGAAACAAGGTAGGGGAGTCAGAGAGGGAACCTCAATTTCACCGTAATGGTGCTCTATATAGAATTAGATAACTTGTGTGTTGTATGGAGGCAGTTAAGAATAGAATCATAAAGCCACATAATAGTAGTGATGTATGAGGGTCTCCGATATGCCAATTTTTAGAGGCTGTTGAAATAAGGTCCCCTTTGAAATTGAGACAAACATTTTCCAAAGTCTACAAAGCAACATAAGAATTTCAAACAATGGTGTTTCACCTCATCAATAATGGCTATGAGGGTGAGAATAATGTTAACAGTTTGATGCCCATAATGGAAACCTGGCTATCCTCTATCCCACAAGTGAAGCCTCTCAATTTCCTTTGATCAACGTTGCATATGAAGGGAAATAACATAGAGCTTAGAGAGTGTGTATCCCACCATAATCATTCAATAATAGTTCACATTAATCTTGGAACCCAATTTTATGTATCGGGGGAATAGTATGGTGGGATGGAGCCTACAAAAATCCTAAAGAAACAACATAGTTAAACAAATAAGTAATGTAATCAACAGGAGAATGTATACCATGTTTGAAGAATTCCTCTCGGAATCCCTCCTCGTCAACCACTCTACTAGTGTTTATCTCCCACACTATGTGCCATATATATGTATAGTAGAAAAAAAGTCATGAGGATGGGGAGGAGGTGACAAGAACCTAAGGCTACCCAGGAACATCATAAAGGGAAATTGTATGGGTGAATAGGCATTGGAGTTCAAGGTCAATAAGGAGGTAGGAGTTATGAGGAAAAAGATTATGCCAAAAGGCTTCGATGGAATGAAGAATTGGCGTGTGCAATTCACATCTCCTTTGTGATATGAATACATAATTCTTGCAGTGAAGGAGGTGATGATATGATATCCATAAGTGGGGGTAAGAGAAGAGATCTTGAAGAAGGGCATGATAGAATTGCTTGTGGTGGGCTTTGCACTCCTTTCCATACCAATGATTCATAGGGCATGATTTGGAATTGGGAAATAAGGAGGGAGATGTAATGATACAAGGAGATGAGCTAAGGGTCACTTAATGGTCAAAGAGAGAATATCATATTTGGAAGAGGTTGAATTAGAGGATGAGAAGCAGAAAAGGGGATGAAGGTACTAGTGGAAACATGATGAGTGGGCATTTAGATCCCCATCATCGAACACGATGGTGGTTTGAGGGTGAGTGGGTGCATGTGTGGGATGGGAGGGTGGGTTAGCATAGAGGGGTAAGGAGAGGAGTGGCATGGTATACTAAAATAATCGAGATAACTAAACAGTAGTAGATATATGGAAACATGCTTTGGTTGGCGAAACAATAGTCAACCACACTAGCCCCCTACTATGAGTGAAACATGTGAATCTGTTGGAAGTCGTGGAACAAGGGAGGTCATTCAAGATCAACAACTCATGGTATTCACCAAGGTGCAAGAGATGTCTATCTTATGTTGAAAGAAGTCCAAACACATCATCTGATACCTTGTGTAGATCAATTGATACTAGATCTATCTCTTGGAGACATAAAGCATCCTCAAACCTACCAAGAAGCGGAATATGTTGGTTTGTGGTATGTGCATTGAAATCCCCTTGGATGATGACATATCCCACAATTAAGAACTAAATGATATCATCATACCAGTATAGGTATGGGTCCCTATCTG
>JASDQU011175152.1:0-16676 GCA_032191745.1 Picea mariana
TTCTGGTGTGTTTTGTTCTAGATCTAGGTGGATCTAGGGAGATCAGTTAGTGTCTACACCTACCGATTAGTCCGATAACACTACTCTTTCTTGTAAATATTGATTCTCCTTCTGGAACTGGGCCATCTTCTCATCCGTTATCCTTATTTCTTGTTGAATCTTTTCTATGTCTCCCTTAAGGCTCTTGATTTCTTTTTCTTTCAGGTTGACTTGGGACATGGCCTGAACCAATCCATTAGTGCTTTTCTCAATTCCTGTAATAGAAGGTGCAACAATAGCCATGTTTGATGCTCATGTCTGTCCTTGTGACTAATTTAACTTTTCCTTCTCCAGCCGCAACACTTTGGCTTTGTAATTCAATGCCTCTTGTCGAAATGTCTCTTTCTCTTGTTCTAGAGAAGCTAGATCTGTTGTTTATGGATGATCTGTGGAAGACATATTTAGCCTTTTCTTCATGCTTTGAATCATCTTTTATTTCTCTTCTAAAGAAGATTTTACCCCCCGAGGGCCTTCATATTCTAATCTATTGACTTGAGTCTGTCAATCTCTGCTGGATGCTTTTTCTTGTCTCAACTGTCCCTCTATCTTAAGTGCATGAGTTGTCAACCTTGAAACCTTTAAGCTCAGACCCAGGTAGTCTAAATACAACATGTCACTGGTGTTTCTATGGAATTTCACCTTGTCTAGGGCACTGATGTTTTCATAATGCAACTTGACCTCATACACTTTATCATCATCTGCAATTTCTATGTTGAGTGTCTTCTTCTCTATATCTCTAAATGAGAACATAGAAGACCTATATTGAGAAATATTTTCCACCTTAGGTATCAAATCCCTTATTTCACTCATGGAACTTGGAATGTCATCTTCTGAGGGGTTTGTTGTGTCTAAGTCTATTGTAGGGTTGGCCCCACTTGTTTTGTTTGAGCAGGCTACAAGATGGCTTCCATATCAACACAGGTTTCCAAATTAGTGAATTTGTCAAAACCTTCCACATACTCATGTTCATAAGGGCCATGTTTTCTCATTAATATTCTTTTAGATATGACCTGATGTGGATCATATCTTCTCCCTTGTAGTTGTGAAAATCCAAACTCCTTGAATTTCTCCTGGATATGAGATAAGAAAGATCTGGTCTTCACAACAAATGGTCCTATGATGAAAGGAAATTTCAGGTTGGATTCCTTGTGCATTTTTAGGAAATGTTTTTTCTTTGAGATGATTCTTTGCCTAATGAAATCTAGGGCAAAGAATCTAGGTGTCAGAAAGATAGGGAGAATATAAGGTGCCTCTTGACAACCATATACCCAAATTACTGTAGAATGCATGAACAACACCCAATCTACTACTTTGTTTTCTGAATTTGGCTATAAGTAGCTTTTCATGTCCTCCAGGACTCTTGGTAGGCTGGTGTTGAAGATCAAGCTGTAAATTCTAGACATGATCTTATTTATGAAAATGAGCATTGTGATTCTTTTTCATTCCGTGGAGATGAACGTTGCTTCAGGGAACTCTTTCTTGTTTGTCTCCAAGAACATTTTCAGCAAGTATGTGTAATACTTGAAGTGCCTTAGTGATTGGAAGTTCACTAGTTGTTTGTGTACATTATCAGCTATGAATTTATCAAAATTGATACTAACTGACTGACTAAATTAAGACTAAAAAAAGGTTAACAAAAAACCTAACATGAACTCAACTACATATTTGTCAATATCTAGACCTAAAATCTGACTAAGTATGGAACATGCCCACTAGATATCAATAATCATGGCATCTACATTCATTGGCAGGGACAAATTCTTAGAATACTGCTCCGGTTTGACAATTGTCTGTAAAAATAGGTTTTTGACCTTAGGGGGACATTCTTTGTAAACTGCGAATAGCTTTTCTTCCTCGAAGGGTTCAGATGTTGTGGAAGGGGAATCTGGTATGTCGAGGGCACATCGAACGAATGGACAATCTATTCTACACAAGACCTCCGACCCTAATCTATTTAAAATGACTCTCTCTTCCTATGAGTATTGTTCAACGCACCAACCTACAAATTATGGGAAATGGAATGCGACTTCGATGGCGTAAGGGACTATGGAGGCTTGGACCGCTTCAAGAAAGGTTATTTTTCTCCCTCCATGATCTGACAAATTGGCTATGGACACAGAGACAGGTGAGATGGTTATTTTAGTGTCAAATACATCAGAGTCTCTGTCAATTAGGGCTTCTTCGCTTGGCGAGGGATCTTGATATGTTACAGACAAAACCATAGGATCCATGGTGATGATGAAAAATACCTGGGAATGAGCGGAAGATGCATGAATTTGGTGCATTGTTGAGCTTAGTTTTGAATGGAGTGGTCGCGCCACTTTTACCATTCAAATGATTTGAAAAATCATAAAATAACGACAAGGGTCCCCCCTTTATATACACTTCCCGATATCGTGGACAAGGCAAAGAGGTTTCGGGTAGACCGCTTTTTGCCTCGATATGCATCCGGTGATGCTACGTGGTCTTGAGGTGAAACCACAGGATTTTCATCGACCTGCTTTCAAATAAATAAACTTTGCGCTAGTTCTCTGCCCGATATGGTCGTTGACCGTTGATCTGTGGTGCATGAGATCTGTGGTCCACCGTGTCCCATCAACTCCACACCTTTTCTAGATTTAGCCTTATTCCACTAGATTTAGCCTCGTCTTCCAGTTTATCGCGTCTCTACACTAGTTTATCTCCTCACCAAGTCTCGATACTTGGATTCCATTAAAAAAAATTATGGTGATAACATGGGCTCCAATTGGGGATGTTATCCTCCCTGTGAGGTAGAAAAGAACGATAGACCGAGTGCCTACAAATTGGGATGTGATTTACTCATGCAATCTGAATCTACCAACCTTTATTCAAAAACTCAAAATTGACCCAGCATAGCTTAGGGCCTTCACCTCGGGCTTCATCTATGCTGCTTTTATTTCAACTTCTTCATGCAAAAATAAAAAAATGAAGATGATTATGTATAATGAATGGACGGGGTGATGATTTTTTAAACTATATAATGTTTGAGGAACCTACCATTCACAGGCCCTGCTCCAACGATGTCTCCATTACTCTCATGTAGCAGGTAGGCGTTGTTTCCATGGTATGCTGCAATCTTGAATGATCCTAGCCATATATGGTCAAACTTCCCATGCTTTCCCTTATATTCATTTTTGGCGTCCCATCTTAATACCCAGTATCCTGGTTTGAAGTCATCCTCCTTAGTATTCCTGTCAAAATCCTTCTTGTTCTTGTCTTGGCGCAGTTGAGCGTTATTGAAATCCTTTTCCCTGGTTTGTTGGACATTGATTAATTCATCATTTCTTCTTCGAGTGGCATCTGTTTCTGCATCCTGTTCCTATAACAACCTCGTCATTGGCAATCCCAATGCAGTAGGAAAAATATCCTTTGTGCCATACAATCTGAAAAGGTGAGGTGGCGATAGATCTCTTTGGGGTGATTATGTCGGCCCATAGTGCATGTATGAGCTTTTTGTGCCAAGCCTTCTTGTTATCTTGCAACAGTTTCTTGATAATTATGAATAATATTTTATTTGAAGACTCAGCCAACCCATTTCTTTGAGGGTAATAAGATGTAGAATGGCCAAGGGTGATATTGTAATCACTGCAAAATTTCTCTATTTTCTTGGAATTGAAAGCTTTTTCATTATCTATGATGATCTTGATTGGGCATACAAACCTAGACAAAATATTGTCTTCTAAAAATTGGATGATAACAACATTTGTTGCCTTCCTGGTGGTAACTTCCTCAATCCACTTAGTGAAGTAATATGTTGTTGTTAGAATCCACTTGTGTTGAGTTGGGGATTGTGGATGTATTTCTCCTATAAAATCAAGGCCCCACTATCTGAAAGGTGCCTCAATAGAGATGGGTTTCAGAGGAAGAGGCTACAATTTTATTTTCCCATAAAAAAATTGACATTCATGACATCTTGAAACCTCATTATAGACATCAGAAAAAATGTTAGGCCAATAGAACCCAGCCCTCAAAATATTGTGCACAGTGGTTTTCCAATAATGGTGTCCTCCACAATCACCCTTATGAAATTATCTGATAGTCTTCTCAACTTCTTCTTCCAACAAACATCTCAACAAAATTCCCCCTGGATCTTTCCAATATAGAGACTGACTTACTGTACAAAACTTTGTTGCTTTCATCTTTAAAAATCTGGCCTTTGTTTTACTCAATTCAGGAGGAGCCTGCATATTTCTCAATACATAAATGATGTCTACATACCATGGGGAGTCAAGAAACTTCTGGGATATCTGAGGAGTTCTCTCTTCCTATGCACCTGTTGACAAGTCAACCATGAAATTTATTCCTAAGAGTTCACAATTGGTTTGTGCCATCATCTTCGCAAGCCCCTGTCCCTTGATCAGCTTGGTGGGTTTGATCTCAAGGTCATATTATAACAACATTTTTATCCATTTCCCCCTCTTTCCTTTAGGATCAGGTTGGGTTAAGATGTCTTTTACAAAACTACTGGGCACATAAGAAGTAGTATGGGAATGCAAGATGTAAACTCTAAGTTGTTTCAAGGCCTTGACTAGTGCATATGATTTCTTCTCCATGATATCATACTTCAAAGGGGCATCCCTCAATGTCTTGCTATAATATGCTATGGGCTTCTCAAAATTCTGCTCATCCTTCTATAATAAAACACCAACAATTGTGTGCTACGAGGAAAAAGAGAACAATATCAAGTCCTTTTCAAAATTAGGGTTGGCCAGTACTGGAGCCTTGGTCAATGCCACTTTGATGTCTTCAAAGGATTTTCTGGCTTCAGGGGTCCACTTTATTTCATTTCCTTTCTTGAGCATGTTGGTAATATACTTTATGATTTCAACCAAGTTAGGGATAAACCTTCTCAGAAAATTCACTTTTCCCAAGAAAGATTGTACCTCTTTTTTACTTCTGGGTATGCCAATTTTTAATATTCCCTCAACTCTCCTGAGATATACCTATATTCCCTCTTTTGAAATAATATGACCTAGCAACTTCCCTTCTTCCATAGAGAAATTTGACTTCTTGGGATTCAACGAGATTCCGAACTTTCTACACTTATGAAACGCCCTTCTTAGATGCTTGAGGTGTTCTTCATCTGAAACATAATACACAGTGATATCATCTAGGTAGATAACAATGAATTTTTCCTTCTCATCAGCAAAATCTATGTCCATGGATATTTTAAATGTTGCCCCTGCATCCATGATCCCAAAAGGAATCTTGGCATACATGAATTTTCCCCATGGAGTTGTGAATGTTGTCCTTTCTTGATCATCAAGGTGCACCAAAATCTTATTGTATCCAGAGAAGCCATCTAACATTGACATTTTTTAAGAACCCACCACTTTCTATAAAATGTGATCCATATTAGGCAGTGGGTAGTTGTCCTTTAGAGATACTTTGTTCATATTTCTGAAATCCACACACAACCTGATTTCTCTACTCTTTTTTCTGACTGGCACTAGATTTTCCACCCATTTAGAAATTCTTAGGGATACTATGATCTTGGCTTCAAATAACTTATTTACCTCTTTCTCAATCAAGGCCAACAACAAAGGGTTTATCCTTCTTAACTTATGTTTGAAAGGTTTGAAATCTTCTTTGATTGGGATCACATCTTGAATTATTCTAGTGTCATAAACTTTCAAGTCTTCATAGCACCGGGAACTCTTTCATTAATTTGATATAATTATCCTTGACTTCAAGGCTGAGTGTTCTGGACAACTTAATAATCTTGGGATCTTCCTGAGTCCCAATATTGCAATCTTCTACATCCCCTTTGTTTACTGTGATTTTTGGACTTCTAGCCACATCATTATTATCAAAGAGCTTCTCCAATGGGACCAAACCCTTGGGAATGATGTTTCTCCTTAGATGGAATATGTCTCTGCCTGCAATATGATTGTTGAAGTACCCATCCTTTGTGAAAGAAACTACATCTACCTCTCCATCACAATATTCTTCATCAATGTTTAGATTCTCAAATTCATTCTCCATTTTGAGGAAGCTTTCTATTTGTTTGTCATCTTCAAAAACCTACCAGTACTTAATATTATTTAGTACTGTTGGTCGGTACTTGACCTCAACCTCATATTTTCTGTTAGCGAATATTGGAATTTGAAAATCGTTGTTGAAGTATCCAAGACATCAGCAATCGGATTCTTCCCTCTTGGAATTACTGAAAGATTATACTCTGGAAATTTCTCAAGGAGCTCTAGCACTATGTTCCTATATGCCCTCAATCTGGGATGATTTTCTTGGTATATGCCTTTGATTTAATTGATAATTATCTCAGAGTCTCTGTGTACATCTATTCTTTTGGCACCCAATTCTTTCAAAACCTTCAACCCCAATATTAATGCTTCATATTCGGCCATGTTATCTGTGCTCTCAAAGACAAGTTTGTAAGAACACAATTTTGAATCTCCTTTGGGGTGATTGATCCATATTCTATCCCCTTCTCCTTCTCTACAGGCAGCTCCATCGAAACTCATATTCCATGTTTGGTCTTCTACGTTATCCTGTTGCTCTGAAAACTTCTCAATATGCTGATCAAATCTCTCTTTGTTAGCCATATCAATTTTTGGCTCTTTCTCTTCAAAACATAGGCCATTGAAGAAAATAGAAGACCCCAGCTCAATTTCCACATATTAGATGGGATGATTACTTGGTTGTGAATTTTTGTTGACCGTGTATTTGAGAAAAACCTCTCAGTACAACCTTTTGTCTTGACCAAAGACAGGGATGGTGTCATATGACATGTCCATCTGGAGAGTTCTCTTTAATTTTACAACCCATGACCTGGATAACAACATGAAAAACTTGGGAGGAATATCAACAACCACTACATCCATGACCATATCCTTCATTGGGATTTGTGATAAAGACACCACCAGATCTTTGATAAGACCTAGGCACTTCACCTTCCTGGAATCAAAAGAGAACAGGTCTTTGTAAGGCCTTGTGATGTCAAGGCTTAGTTGGTCCATGAACACCTTGGGAATTAGGTTGTGACATGCTCCTAAATCCAACATGGCATTTTCCAGAGTCATATCATGGATTTTCAGAATGACATGGATTTTCATTATCACTATTTTCCTCTACTCGTGGTCCATATAAGATGGCAGGGTGATCATCTTGTATTTTTAGGGTATCAAAATTTTGTTCCATCCTAAGCATATTGATGATATGATTTCTATATTCGTTGTTCTTGATCAATTCATTGAATGGTACATAAATTTTAATCTTTCCATCTCACTTTCAAAATTAACGGAGGATGAGGTTTTCTCTATGTTACAGGTGAATCCCCCTGCGGACAAGTGGATTCCCTCTTGGTCTCTAGACTCCTAAGACCAAGATATAAAGGATTCTATCATTGGTCACTGACATCCTTTTAGATCTAAGTAAGCTAATGTATGAAGAGGAAGAAGAAAAGTGTACCTTTTAAATGGCGTTTGTCCTTGCACAGTCCGAGTTGAGATTTGATCCTAAGCTCCTCAATAAGTTCTGCGAAACAAACAAAGATACAACAAGCTTCCTATTCTATTGAGATTAGCTCAAAACCAGATCTATCTACTAGAGACAGGTTCATGTGGAACAAACGCAAACTTGAAAGAAATAGGCCAAGCATATATGTATATTAATGAGGACAAAAATGAAGAATACTTACAAACCTTTGATGAAGGTGCAACAGCTTCTTCCATCTCTCTCTGTCCAACCCTTTGCTCAAACAATCCACATTGATTATGCTTCAATGATATCTCACTTATGAGATCATAAGTTTGATGCTTTCTCTATTCTCCAAATCCCTTGTTTCACCATGAGAAGGCCTCCTTATATAGGCTTGGAGAGGCCAAACCACTTGAGAGATATTTGGGATAAGTTGAGGATTATTCTCCTTCAGTTGTGGATCTTCCCTAATATCATGCCTTGACCTCATATTCGAATCCAATCACCTTCAAAGATTGAGGGGATCCTTCCCTGGTTTGTCTCAACAAACCACAATTCACCCAGAAAGGGTAGTGCTCCCCCAAAATGGGGTAAAGAGAGTTGCAACACTCCCCCCAAGGAGGTTAGGGAGAGTTGGCACTCCTTGACAGTGTATAGGGGAGCGTTGCCTTCCAAAAATGACTTTTAAGTGGCTTGCTCTATGGCAAAATACTTGTACTCCTTGTCAACCGATTTCTCCTCTTCAAAACTAGTCTTTGAGGTGTCTTAAGTTTCCTTATGATGTCGTTAGAGAGACGACATAGGCAATATAACAGTATGATGTTTGTGACACTTGTGACCAATATGCAACATTTGCAACACTGACGATGATGACAATAGGTCATCATTGGAGTGAGTAATTTTGAAGTGTAACAGATTGCCCCCAAAGTGCGAAGTTAGAAGACGTGATGGCTGAAGTACTTTGTAGACTTTTTCAAGCAAGTGTATGAACATGGAGAACCTGGTAGAAGCTGCACACAACCATAAAAAAAATATTATGACATGTTTCAAACCCAAGGCAGGCATACCTATGCTTGGGTGATAAAGACATGCAAGATATGACCGCCATAAAATACACTGTGGATCCATAATTATATTGACAAAATGGTATAGCCACTAATGATACAAAGTGGATATTTACTCATATGGCCTGAACTGATTGTAGCCACATAGAATACACAGTGGATCTACGATATGACAATACATAGCCACGATCAATACAAAGTGGATCTATGTAATAGTATATGTGTCAAAGTTCAAAAGAAACTCCATCGCAAGCTGGGCAAAGTACATATCAGAGTGATAACTCAACCCAGGGTCTTTTTACCGATCACGATGCAGTATGATTCTAACCATGTAAATAGATGTCTTGATGTCGAACATGGCATAAACCACTTGATTATCGGTCAATGATGTAAACCATTAACAAGTGCGAGGGAAATCACCATTGATGTCAATGATTCCCAAAGTACTCTAGTACATTCCAACAAATGTGAATGGATGAGCTGAAGTCAAACATCCGTGGAATCATCCGATTAGAGTTCAATGATGTAAACTCACTGTTAGATGTGAGGAGGCCTGCCATTGAGGCATGCATGTCCCAAGTTACTAACTGGTTTCTAAGTCTAGTTCCCAAATAAGGTGTTGAAGTCGACAGGAATAGACTCATCAAAGGAGAGCCTTGGTGTATCCCCCATCAATGACACAAAACTGACACAGAGATGTAATTGATGGATCAAATGAACATGGACTGACACGGGTATTGAAACAAGATATTTTTGATGGTTGACTCTCGAGGAAGATACTTCCCTTGAACACTAAGGCACAACAACAGAAACATGACATGGACCAAAACATGATGATGCAGTGGATACTATGACTTTCATCGGGTGACCCAAAGGAGTAAGGAAACTCAAAGGATTGGTTCAGTGAAGAGGTTCAACAGATTAAAATGCATGCAAATATGAAAGTGTTGTGTTCAAGGGTGACTATAAGAGTTACTGGTAATGTTCTCAAAAACTGCTTGGCTTTCTTCCTTCAATTTTTCCCCCATCCAGATAGACGAGTACCTCTTTTTAGTTTAACGGTCTCGAGGAGGGTAACACATGATCGATATAACTCACCTTCAGTAAGTCCCTCTTCCTTTGTTTAACTAACTGGAAGAAGTAAGGATTTGATCCCGTATGGACCCTTCAATGTATGATTGTTTAACGAATCCAGAGAAGGTAAACTCGGTGGTTTTTCATATTTAGAGAGTCTAAAAAGAACTTAAAGACGACTCTAGGGTTGTCCTTTTTCGTAATTTTAGTCTCGCGAAGGAAAAAAAGAGATAAATTATCACTTGAAAGACGCGCTTTCAAACCTTTTAATGATTGGTAAAGGAAGCAAGATCACTCGACATTCTTTTCATGTTTAGAGAGTCTTAAAAGAGCTTAAAGGAGACTCCAGGGGGTTCCTTTTTTCATATAACCTTTACAAGTCTGAAAAAGTGATAAAATTATACTCGGTTACATTATCATGTTTTTACAAGCACGAGAAAGAACAAAGACTAAGATCGGTATGCCCCTAGCTTTAAAAGCTAGTGGCTTAACTCCAGAATGATCATCAAAGGCTGGAGACATGCCCCCCAAGATTGAATTCATTCACCAACTTTGAGGTTGTCACCAATTTTTGTACTAGATGGAGAAAAGGGATAAGGGTGGATGAAGTGAAGGTTCAAATATGAGACCTAACGAAAGACTCGACTCGACATCTACGAGATCTGGCGAAAGACTCGACCTGAAAGGAGAGGTGACTGTTTCATTTTTTAACGAGCTTGACACAAGAAAATAACTATGCTCAAGGCTCCAGGTTCAATCCCCAGATTTTTGTTTCATTTTTTAATGAGCTTGATACAAAGAGGAAAACTATGCTCGTACCTTCTATTTCATGTTTTAATGAGCTTGCTACAGAGAATAAAAACTATTCCCATGACTTATGTTTCATTTTTTAACGAGATTGCCACAAATAAGAGAAACTATGCTCATAGCCTCTTCTTGATCATGGCTTCCAAGAGGATAAAGCTCTAGAAGAACACCATGTCAAGGGACAGAACTCGGACATGGCTTCCAAGAGATCTTCACTGGATGGAACACATGTTGAGGGCCGCAACATGGGTAAGGAGATCGGGCTCCAATAGCCCTACCAAAGAGATCACCATGTCAAATACTGGATCCAAGTCATATGAAGTTGAAGTCATGGGAGATAACGCCACATAATTGACCTATGGCAGAGGTGATACCGACTGCATATAAGACTCATTTAGGGAGGTCATTGGGTTGATGGTCAAGTCAAGGCCAATGAATGAAAGTTGATAAATAATCACCATTCTTCCATCGTGCGGGAAAGATATCACACAAAAGAGAGTGGACAGAATAGCTTTAATGGCATAGACATAATCTCTCCCAAGGAGTAAATCGAAATCCAAGGGGTCATGGACTACCATAACATCAATAAAGACAGTTTTCTCTCCCAAATTTATGGGAAACTTAGGGAGGATCCCTAAAGGGTGACTTCTTCTTCTGTTAAAAGTGAACAGAGTCTAGGTAACTAGCACAACATGAGGATAACCCAAATCTTTCCAAGCAATAGAGGAAAAAATACTAACGGACGAACCTTCGTCTATCAGTGTCTAAGGAACAACCCAAGCACAAACCTGTATTGTAATCTTGAAAGTAATGTGAGAGGGAATATGAGGTCCAATTAGCGCACCCCAATAAAAAAGGATGGTCTCATTACTTGGAGGGGTTTTCATAGGAGAAGGGCGAATGCCCCCTGACACGGTAGATCCTACATCAACGATAAAAACATGGGAAAAATCAGGTTTACTCTCTAGAGAGAGAGTAGGGTCAATCAATAATGGGATTATATTGACCACATTGGCACTCTTCAAAGGAAGAGTGGGATTGACCAATGAAGTAACCAGAACAACCACTTTGGCACTCTTCAGATGAAGGGTGGGACTGACTGAGGAAGGAACTAGATCAGTCACTTTGACACTCTTGAGAGGAAGAATGGGATTGACCGATGACATAACTGGAGAAACCACATTGGAACTCTTCGGATGAAGGGTGGGATCGATTGATGGAGGAACCAGATCGACCACTTTGGCACTCCTCAATGGAGGAGTGGGATCAATCAATAGTGGAACCAGATCGACCACTTTGGCACTCATCAGAGGAGGAGTGGGATTGATTGATAGCGGAACCAAATAGACCACTTTGGCACTCATTAGAGGAGGAGTGGGATTGACCAATGAAATAACTAGAGCAACCACTTTGGCACTCCGAAAAAGAGGAGTGGGATCGATTGATAATGACATCAAACCGACCACTTGGGTTTCATTCTCCAAGGGGATAATGGGGTCGACAGGTGGAAACAGATCGATCGTTTGGGTGAGTGGTTCAACTGAGGATGAAACTAGATTGACCACCTAATCAACCGAATTGACCGGGGATGGAACCGGATTGACTAGTCCATCAAATAACGATGGGTTGGGAGAAATCTTACAATAACCAATTGGAAGTTTAATATTTTTCAAAAGAGAAGAAGCCTCATCCATACAAGGACAAAGGTGAGAATAATGATCACCTTCGCATAACATACAAGGAAATTTGACAGTTTTCTTCTTACCAACCTTGACGTCACTAGTTGATAGGGCATCACTAGCATGTCTAGCAGAGGCCGATGATGTGGAGGAACACATTTATAATACCTTGGGAAGACCAGGTAAATCCCTTAGAAAGTGGTCACCCTTACAAAGACTGCAAGGGAATTTGGGTTTCAGATTCTTCATTTTAAACTTCTTGACCTCATCAACACTCCCAGTACTATTAACAGTAGCTAGTTTCTTAGACCCAACATCTGATGTAGTTGGAGGCTTAGTCTCTTTTTGGTTCTTCTTCTTTTTCTCTTTTCATTTCTTCTTCTTCTGATCAAACTGGCTACTTTCTTTAGAGCTTTCACTAGGAGAAGAAGGAGAAAGGGAAAGAGACTTAATGGATGAAGAAGGTGAAAAGTCGACATGAGGTTGATGTGTGGGTGGTGTACTGACATCTAAAGTATTAGGTGCAGTTGAAGAACTGGGAGGATTCGATATCACCAGAGTGGGGAACAACCAAACTAGTAATCCAATGGTGAGTCATGGAAGACTCAGTGTGGCAATGTGCGGAGGACCAAAGTTTCCAAAAGAAGGAAAGGTGTAAGGTTTCCCAGGACAAGGGATTCGTCCATTGTTACTCTCAGTATTTGATTCCATGAACACTAACTCGACCTAAGGTCCACTAAGTAACACAGAAAACACACACTATGAATCTGAGAAGCAAACAATCAAACAAACCTTCCCACAATGAAACCACTAGTTCGTGATGAGATCCAACGTTGTGAGATAAAAATAGGAAGGGATGGGGATAGAGCAGGTGGATCAGTTATGTTGGCGACCTGCTTAACAGACTTATGCCTTGGTGCAAGCTTCCATGTAGTAAATGTGGATTTACCCTCCAAGGATCCCGGGTGAGTTTGACCAACATTTGTTCCAGGTATAGTGAGACTTCCCTTCACCGTAACCTTGTGTAAGTACCTAAATATTATGGCTACTAAGAAAACCAAATCGTAGTCAGCCCCTAAGTGGGTACATTCGACAGTCTAATATGAACGCATGAGCAGGATAACAAGTCTGAAATCCTTCAAGAGAACTGAGGACAAGTGGACCGATAGAACTCCAAAGGACCTCGAATGGATTCAGAGTTCACGAAGCACCGAGACCAAATGAAGATAGTTGAAACTCAAGAAGAACCCCCAATATATGATCTGACTACTACGAATGGTTGAACCATAGAGGGATAATCTCCGTAACTCTCCCGAACATGACCTCGTGCGTAACCCCTATGTGAGAAGGGGATCCCAGAAATCCTATACGACAATTGGATTTTCTCTCCCTATCGCAAGATGCTAAGTTTGTTTGATAGATTTGGAAAGTTATCCTTTCAACATATTCCAAATCCCTACACCTTAAGCTAATGTAGGTTTGCTAACAAAAATGCAAAAAGGTCTGATAAAATTTAGTTAAGCGTTGATTTTAGTGGTTGTTGTTTACTTAGAGGAGTATGAGAGTGAAAACTTATGATATCATGATTCAATTCCCAAAACATGGATAAGAAATGATAAGTAGTCTTTTATTTCAATGAATGTCTATTTAAGGGAAGGAGAAGTATTTTCCTTTCACTTTCAAACACTAAGATGCAATGACCTCATGTAATAGTCCTCAATCAAAAATCCGATACAATGCTAAAACGTTTATATGTGATTGATAATCAGTTGATGTAAAGATTCCTATGTTAATCTAACCTCAATATCTGTGAGATTTAAACAACCGGAATAAAACTTCACATAAATAGAAACACACCCTCACTGTGATCAAACAAGAAAAAGAAAGCCAAAAACTCAAAAAGAAGGAAAAAAAAGCGGTTTGGACAAGGTGACCTCAAAGATCAAAATGAAAGGCACAAAAGACCTTTGAATATCCTTACAAAGTTTTCACTCAATTAGATAAATGAGAAGAAAACAACAAATTGACTCTAAATCATCAAGGACATAGAGTTATTGCAAAGTAAGGACAAACTTCAAAAAATCCAAACAAAAGATGATGAATTCTCAGAAAGAAAAGTGTTGAAGACCAAGACAAAGATACACAAAGATTGATATGAACTCTAAGAAGATGGTAAGACTCTGAGGAAGTGCCAAAAGAAAGAAATGAACTTCAGAGAATGAACCCCTAGAAGATTCTTCATAGAAAAGGGTTGGCGCTCTGGTGTAAGGGGCACCAGAGCATTACAACGCTCTGTGTAAGACCATCAGGGAGTGCCAATGCTCTGGTAACAAGGACAGGGGAGTGCTAGCCTCTAAAAATTCAGAAAAATGCCCAGAAAATAAAAAAATCAAGAAAACTCAATCAATCAAATTGAATATGATGAAATCAAGAGTCAATCAATCATATCTAAGAATCAAAGAGATAGTATGTTGAAGGTCAAAGAATGAGAAAAATCCAAGACAAGACCTAGGAAAGGAAACAAAAATCAAAGCTCCTCTCCAATGGAGTTGCCAATTTCTGTTACAGGTGAATCCCCCTGCGGACAAGTGGATTCCCTCTTGGTATCTAGACTCCTAAGGCTAAGATAGAAAGGGTGTTATCATTGGTCACTGACATCCTTTTAGATCTAAATAAGCTAATGTATGAAGAGGAAGAAGAAAAGTGTACCTTTTAAATGGTGTTTGTCCTTGCACAGTCCGAGTTGAGCTTCGATCCTAAGCTCCTCGATAAGTCCTACAAAACAAACAAAGATACAACAAGCTTCTTATTCTACTAATATTAGCTCAAAACTAGATCTATCTACTAGAGACAAGTTCATGTGGAACAAACGCAAACTTGAAAGAAACAGGCCAAGCAAATATGTGTATTATTGAGGACAAAAATGAAGAATACTTACAGACCTTTGATGAAGGCGCAATAGCTTCTTCCAGCTCTCTTTGTCCAACCCTTTGCTCAAATAATCCATATTGATTATGTTTCAATGATATCTCACTTATGAGATCATAAGTTTGATGCTTTCTCTATTCTCCAAATCCCTTGTTTCACCATGAGAAGGCCTCCTTATATAGGCTTGGAGAGGCCAAACCACTTGAGAGATCTTTGGGATAAGTTGAGGATTCTTCTCCTTCAGTTGTGGATCTTCCCTAAGATCATGCCTTGACCTCATATTCGAATCGAACCACCTTCAGAGATTGAGGGGATCCTTCCCTGATTTGTCTCAACAAACCACAATTCGCCCAGAAAGGGTAGCGCACCCCCAAAATAGGTTACAGAGCATTGCAACACTCCCCCCAAGGAGGTCAGGGAGTGTTGACACTCCCTGAAAGTGTATAGGGGATCACTACCTTCCAAAAATGACTTTTAAGTGGCTCGCTCTATGGCAAAAGACTTGTACTGCTTGTCAATTGATTTCTCCTCTTCAAAACTAGTTTTTGAGGTGTCTTAAGTGTCCTTATGATGTCGTTAGAGAGAAGACATAGTAAATATAACAGTATGATGTTTGTGACACTTGCGACACTTGTGACCAATATGTGACACTTTCAACACTGACGATGACAACAATAGGTCATCATTGGAGTGAGTAATTTTGAGGTGTAACACTCTACCTCTTTGGTGATTGTTTCTTTCCCTGCTTCTAGTATTTTCTTCTGGGGTTCTTCTTTTTGCTTTCCTTTGTCCACAGTACCCTTTGCAGTAGAATCCTTTATAGAAGAATCTCTTTTGGGCTGACTTGAAGAGGGTATGTTACTCTAAGATTCTTTGGTGGGGTTTCATTTTGGAGGATTTCCCTTTGGGGAGTTTTCAGGAACTCTCTGATTTCAAAGATTGTATTGTCTCTAGAATTACATGATGGCATCCTACAATCCTTCTTGGTAATATTCCCTTTCTACCGATAACCTCTCCTCCTCATCTTGCATGATGATCTCATTTGCATTCATGAACTGGTCATGTTCTTCTTTAGTCAAAAATACCTATGTTTCCTTATCATCACAATAGTTCATGTTGTCTTCAAAATATCCATCATAATTCTCAATTACATAATTATTTTGAAAAGGAGGCCTTATTCGTTGATCCCTCTAATTTCCCTTATTTCCTTGATTCGCCTGATTCCCCTAATTTCTCTAATCTCCTTGATTTCCCTAATTCCCCTGATTTCTTTGTTCTCTTTGTCTAATTTTGTGGGATTGTTGGTATCCTCGGATTTCTAGGTGGACCATCATCTTGTTCTCTGGGGTTAGGCCCATTTTCTAATTCCATTTGCTCCATCATTCTCTGGACCATGGTTCTCATCATCGTTTCAAACCTTTCTTCTGATGTTTGTGAGGTTGAAGGATGTGCCTTATCTTGAGCTTTGTTCATGTCGTTGCTAGAGTTAGATTTGATCTTTCCTGAAGCCATTAGATTTACCTCAACTTCTATGGAATCAGTCATCATATCATCTAATGAAGAAGATATTCATTCGCTTAATAAAAAAGAAAAATCACTTTCAAAGGAATCCACATATCTGAGTTGA
>JASDQU011175152.1:16724-26928 GCA_032191745.1 Picea mariana
TATAGACCTTTACAAATCTAGCTGAAAACTCCTGCACTGTTTCATCAGGTGATCTCCTCATGTTTTTATACTGAGTTAACAATTGAAGAGGAGTTTTATTGTCACCCCATTTTGCAAGAAAATTGGTTTCAAAGGCTTCAAAATTTATGATACTAGTTGCTGGAAGAACTCTGAACCACTTCCTCACTTCTCCTGCAAGGCTTTGTGAAAATAGTCTCATTTTTTCATATTCAAAATATACTTCTTCCAAGTCTATAAATTAATTGAACCAGTATAGATGTTTCTAAGTTGTCAGGCTACCTTTAACATCATACAGTTTAATCCTTAAATTATACTCTCGAGGTAAATCATGTAGTTGAGCAGGCAATACAAGAGGAGAAAATATAGCTGCCATGGTTGTTCTAAGAGGTTGAAGTGGATATTGGTTCTGAGTGTGAATCACTATGGGCTTCACAGATGCAGCTAAAATAAAATCTTGTAATCTCTTTTCCTCAAAGATGATCTCTCTCAAACAAGATTCAATTTTAGTTCTGAACAAATTTTGTTTGAATTTTACATCAAACTCAAGGTCTACAATGCTCGTCACTCCATTCGTGGGTAAGGATAGATATCGTTCCAAACGAAGCACTAGGGTTACTTGATTTTATTTTCTTTTATGTACAATATTTTTAGGATCAAACACAAGGATTGCAACTTCTGGGCCTGGGTTTCTCCTGGTGTGAAATATTTTGGGAGCTAAGATTTCTAGCTCACACTGTTTGGTACAACTGGTCTCTTGGTAATGGAGTTGCCAGGGAAAAACTAATCTCAGCTAATAAGGTATTTGATTCACTGTCACCCTCAGGGATCAAAACTAAAGCTTTAAGTCGTTCTTCTCCCATGGAAGATTTCTCTTTCGTTCCCCACCAATGGTGCTTGAATGTTATCACTCTGTAAATTTTTTCCAACTGGTAGACAAATGACAGAGGTAACTGTTTCAACCAAATTTAGAGTTGGGAACTAGCCTACTCAACTCAGAGATGGCTCTCTCGTGTTACTTGATATTTCTTTGGAAGTCATTGACTATATTTAGTTTGTTTTGGGGGTTTTTATAAATTTGTTAGCTAGGAAGGGGAGGGACACTTAGGGCTATGGAGTCGAAATTCTGAAAGTGAATGAAAACAATGACCGGCCGATAGAAATATTGAGAGGATAAAGGCTAAATGAGGTAATGAATCTGAGTTATAAATTGTATTTAAGCAGGGTGTAAGAGGAAGGAGAAGACAAATAACTGCATCATAGCATTATTGAAATGAATTTTGAATTAGTTAAGAAGAAATACACACAGTTCAAATTGATTAAGTCAAGAGCATCATAAGATGAATTATGATATTTTAACTATCCAATTTAAATAGAAGACAGTGAAAATGGAATAAAATAACATAGTAAATACATACAATGAGATAAGACAAAACTCATATCACCACCATTAGAATCTTTCATAGAGACTTCAAAATCTTCTGCATATGTATTCAATTCAGCTCCAGAAAATTACAATTGAGTTCATAAACAACTAAAAGGTGCCCTTGCACTTCTGCCAACATTGATTCATTCAGAACTTCTAGTATTTATACAATTTGAGTTTCTTTCGACTAGAAATCGATCACAATGGCTGAACTAAAACATTTCATCTTCTAAAACTGACTATGATAATTACATTCGATAGTTTCGGTATGGGAACCGATTACGATGATTGATCAAACAAAAAATGGTTCATGTATCCATGGCTTATTTTTCTGACTCTTCGGCTTCTATATTCACCATTTGTCCTACCTAGTCCTCTATCGAATATGATATCTTGGTGACACTTGGAGGCTATTTGCTGGTTTCTGGAAAATTGCATTTTGTCTTACCTAGCCGCACTATCTCTTTCCACTACAAGTCAGAAGGGATATCGTAATCCATCATTTCCTTTATCAAGATCTCTAAGTCAATGCAAGTGGCATAATTCATGGTTGGTAGCCTAACATTGAATGTCTTGAACTGGTTTAAGATCTTGAAATCTGTGGTAAGAAATTTCACCATTTGTCCCCTTCAAGTTTTCCTCCAAGATTTCAAACTTGGAGTGATCCATTATGCATTGTGTGAGGTGAAAGTTGTACTCTTCCTAATCATACAATTTCCCTTTTCCATCCCAAAATGATGGGAGGCCTTTAACAAACAACTCTTCAAATATATCTTTGAATTCATGTATTCTATGCTCTATATGCATGGCCTTGGTTTGGACTGATTTAAGCAAGTTATGCTTGGAAATGACTCTCCTATCCCAAATGATCAACCTAGTCCTGTCTTTGACCAAATGGTATGAAGTTCAGCAGTGGGAATGGAATTCGGTAGATGGTCTTCTCTGACTAAGAACAGAGAATACCTATGTTGAGAAATATTTTCCACCTCAGATATCAACTCCCTTATTTCACATATGGCCAAGATTCCTTTCACAACATATTTCTTTGCTAAATCTTCTTTATATTGGTAGACTGCTCCAGGTGATTTATCAAAAATGTTTTTTTTGCTACTGAAAGCTCTTGAGATGCTTTCACTTTGGGGCATGCTTCTTTTACCAGCTTCTTCCTTGTTGGTGACACTCTCCACCATATCCATACTTACTTTCTCCTTAGGCTCTTATTCCTCTAGATCTACTATTTGTGGGGATTGTTTGATCTTTATCTTCTTGGGAGAATTTTGCTAACTACTAGTGCCTAGGGCCTCCAAACTACTTCTCTTAGTGTAGATAGTTACTTTGCGAACTTGGAATGTCAGCTTCTTAGGGGTTTGTTGTGTATGAGTCTCCTATAGGGTTGGCCCCACTTGTTGTGTTTGAGCAAGATGCCAGATGGCTTTCATATCAACAAAGGTTTCCAAATTACCCAATTTGTCAAAACCTTCCACATACTCATGTTCATAAGGGCCATGTTTTCTCATTAATATTCTTTTAGATATGACCTGATCTGGATCATATCTTCTCCCTTGTAGCTGTGCAAATCCAAACTCCTTGAGTTTGGCCTAGATTTGAGATAAGCAAGATATGGTCTTCACAACAAATGGTCCTATGATGAAAGGAAATTTTAGGTTCGACGCCTTGTGCATTTTCAGGAAATGTTATATCTCTGAGATGATTCTTTGCCTGATGAACTCAATGGAAAAGACTCTCAGTGTCATAAAGATAGGGAGAAGATAAGTTGCCTATTGACAACCATATACCCAAATTACTATAGAATGCATGAACAACACCCAATCTCCTACTTTTTTCTCTAAATTTGGTTGTAAGTATCTTTTCATGTCCTCTAGGACTCTTGGCAGGCTGGTGTCGAAGATCCAGCTGTAAATTTTGGACATGATCTTATTTATGAAAATGAGCATTGTGATTATTTTGCATTCCATGGATATGAACGTTGATTCACAGAACTCTTTAGTGTTTGTCTCGAGGAACAATTTTAGCAAGTATGTGTAATACCTGAAGTGCCTTAGTGATTGGAAGTTCACTAGTTGTTTTTGTACATTATCTGCTATGAATTTATCAAAACTGATACATACTAACTGACTGGATTATGACTGAAAAAAAGGTTAACAAAAACCCTAACATGACATCAACTACATATTTTTCATTAACTAGACCGAAAATATGACTAAGTATGGAACAAGCCCACTGGATCTCGATAACCATGGCATCTACATTCATTAGTAGGGACATATTCACAGAATACTGCTTGGGTTTGACAATTGTCTGTAAAAATAGGTTTTTTACCTCAGGGGGACATTCTCTGTAAACTGCGACTGGCTTTTCTTCCTCGAAGGGTTCAGACATTGTGGAAGGGGACTCTAGTATGTCGAGGGTGCATCGAATGGACAGGAAATCTATTATACATAGGACCTATGACCCTAATCTATTTAAAACAACTCTCTCTTCCTGTGAGTATTGTTCAGCGAACCAGCCTACGAATTCTTTGAAATGGAGTGCGACTTCAATGATGTAAGGGACTATGGAGGCTTGGACTGCTTCGAGAAAGGGTATTTGTCTCCCTACATGATATGGAAAAATGGCTCTGGAAACAGAGACAGGTGAGACGGTTATTTTCATGTCAAATACATCAGAGTCTCTGTTAATTATGGATTCTTCGCTTGGGGAGGGATCTTTCTTTGTTATAGAAAAAACCACAGGATCCATGGTGATGATGAAAAATACCTGTGAATGAGTCAAAGATGCATGAATTTGGTGCACTGTTGAGCTTAGTTTCCACTGGAGAGGTCACGCCACTTTTACCATTCAAATGATTTTAAAAATCATAAAATAATGACAAGGGTCCCCTCTTATATATGCTTCCCAATATCAGGGATGAGGCAGAGCGGTTTTGGGTAGATTGTTTTTCACCCCGATATGCATCTAGTGGTACCACGTGGTCTTGAGGCAAAAACACATTATTTTCATCATCCCTCTTTCAAATAAATAAACTCTGTGCTAGTTATCCACCCGATATGACCACTGACCATTGGTCTATGGTGCATGAGATCTGTGTTCCACCGTGTCCTATCAACTCTGCACCTTTTCTATATTTATCCTTATTCCACTAGATGTGGCCTCGTCTTCAAGTTTATCGCGTCTCTACACTGGTTTAGCTCCTCGTCAAGTCTCGAGACTTGGATTCCATCAAAAAAATTTACGGTGATAACAGTTCCAATCACCTTCTTTAAGCAAGAGACATGAAAAACAGAATGGAGCTTAGAAGAACTAGGAAAAGCTACTTGATAGGCCACTTGTCCCACAAGCTTGAGAACTATATAGGGACCATAAAATTTGGGTGTCAGTTTCTGACAATGTTCGACCTTGAGTGAAGTTTGTTTATAAGGTTGCAGTTGAAGAAATACTTGGTCTCCTTCAACAAACCGATGTTTTGAACAACCTTGATCGACTTGTTTATTCATGCGATTTTGAGCCATGACCAAATTCTCTTTGAGGGTACGAAGAATAGATTCTCGAACTATAAGTGTTTGGTCAACCACCTAAACCTTCAAGACACCTAACATGTAGGAGAGAACAAAAGGTGGTTTTTTTCCATATATCGCTTCAAAAGGAGTCATGTCAGTGGTTGTATGGTAATAAGTGTTGTACCACCATTCAACTAAGGGTAACCATTGAGCCCATTGATTTTTCCTTTCAAAGGAAAAACACCTCAAATAATTCTCCAAACACTTATTGACAACTTCAGTTTGACCATCAATATGGGGATGATAGGCGGTGTTGAGATGTAATTGGGTGCCTTGTAGCCTGAACATTTCTTGCCAAAAATTGCTAGTGAAAGAGGGGTTTCGATCAAAAACAATAAAATGAAGCATGCCATGAAACTTGAATATATGATTCATGAAAAGTTGAGCCACAGTGGATGTATTAAATGGATGTTGAAGAGAACATAAATGAGCATACTTGGAAAGACAATCAACTACCACCATGATGAATAATTTATTTCTTGATTTAGGTAATCCCACAATGAAATACATAGAGATGTCCCTCCAAATAGCGGGTGGAATCGAAAGCGGTTGGAGTGTGTCAGGGGTTTTGATTGTTTCTCCCTTGTTACATTGACAAACATCACATTATTCCACAAAAGTGTGAATGTCCTTTTTCATACCATCCCAGAAAAAAGAATGTTTGACCTTGTCATAGGTTTTGGTAAACCCCGAGTGCCCAGTTGTGGGAGTAGCATGAAGCTTAGAAAGCACCGTGGATTTAATTTGTGACTATTTACTTAAATACAAACAACCTTTTTAATGAAGCTCATCATTGTTCCAAGATTACCCTGGGGAAACTTGAGAATTGTCTTGGAATTGTTGGATTAGATGCAAAATTTTAGGATCTTGTAGCCATTCCTGGTGAACATCTTGCAACCAATCTAGTATAATGAAGGATAGGGAGAAAAGGGACCCTTCCTCTTCATATTTTTGAGAAAGAGCATCAGTGACCACATTTTCTTTATATTTCTTGTAAATTATATCATAATCAAATCCAAAGAGCTTAGTTACCAATTTTTGTTGCACAGGAGAGGAAGGTTGTTTCTCGGGAAAATACTTGAGGATTTGATGATCTGTCTTAATTTGGAAGTGTTTCCCCAAGAGACAAGGGTGTCATAGATCCACTGCATGCAGAATAGCCAACATTTCCTTTTCATAGATTGATTGGCCCAAATGATGTTCTAAAAATTGTATGTTGGTAAAGGCCAAAGGTCTGCCCTCTTGCATAAGGACTACTCCAATTTCTCTCTCGGAGGCATCACATTCTAGGAAAAAAGTCTTTGTGAAATCAAGAAGGGCCAAGACCGGAGTAGTGCACATAGTTGCCTTCAATGATTGAAAGGCCAGATCAGTTGCAGGAGTCCAAGTGAAATAATTCTTTTTAAGTAGATCAATGAGAGGTGCCACAATATTTCCATAATTCTAAACAAACTTGTGATAATAGCCTGTTAAACCCAAAAAACCACACAAGATTTTGATAGTCTTGGGGTGAGGCCAATCCTGCATTACTTAAATCTTCTTAGGATCCACTTGGACACTAGCCTTGCAAACAATATGACCAAATCACTCGACTTTTGAGGCACGAAAGTCACATTTAGAGTGTTTGAGGAAAAGTTTATGATGAGAGAGTAGATGAAGAACTTGATCCACACGGGCAAGATGGGATTTCCAAGTTTTACTATAGATGAGAATATCATCAAAGAAAACTAAGACAAAATTATGGAGAAAAGGATGGACGACATGATTCATGAGGATTTGGAAGGTGGATGGGGCATTATAGAGGCCAAAGGGCATGATCAAGAACTCATAGTGACCCTCATGAGTTAGAAAGGTAGTCTTGGGGATGTAAGTGTATTACATACATATCTAGTGGTAGCCAGAACACAGATCAAGTTTAGTGAAATACTAAGCACCACTCAACTCATTCAAGAGATCATCAATGATAGGAATGGAAAACTTGTCCTTGATGATGATTTTATTGAGGGAACAAAAGTCAGGACACATGCACCAAGTACCATCTTTCTTAAGTACCATGACCACATGAGAAGAATAAAGGATGGTACTAGGGAAGATAACACCTTCTTGTAGAAATTTTTGCACTAGTTTCTCTATTTCATTATTTTGGGAAGAGGGATGACTATAAGGGAGAACATTGGGAGGAAGACTACAAGGAACAAGGGGTATGGAATGATCATGAACACCACAAGAAGGTGGAAGTCCTTGAGGAGTGGAAAAAACATCTTGGTGTTTGGAGAGAATAGCTTGGAGGTTATGATGCACAAAGGGTGTCTCAACTGCATGAATAGAATGGAGTTGAGCAGTAATACCAGACTGGCCTTTATTGAGGATATTTTCCATGCGATGGGAACTGATGATCTCAGGAGAATCAGTTGTGAGACCTTGGAAGTGATACCTTTTTCCCTCCTGTTGGAATTGCATGGTTAATTCCTTTAAATCTATAAGAATGGGACCCAAAGTGCATAACAATTCAACACCTAGAAGATTGTCACAACTACCTGTTTCAATGGAAAACATATGAAATTTCAGGTGTTAATGGCCAATTTGAAGATGTAAATTTTCACAATCCCCACCACATTTCATGGACCCAAGATTTTCTATCATGATTTGAAAATTATTGGCAGCGTGAATATAACAATTGGTTTCCTGGGAAATGCGATGATGAATAAACTTGTGGGTGATATCACTGTCAACAAGGATGATGACCTTCCTATTATTGATATAGCCAATGAGCTTGAGGATTTGTGGAGAAGAGAATCGAGTGAGGGCATGCAAGGAAATGATTGGTTCAACTTCAGGTAGGTCAACGGGCTCTTGGGTAGCATCAGGAAGGGAGGGATCTTCAACAAGTGGAATTGTCACATCTTCTTTGAGAACATCTTTTGAAATGGCCATAAAAATTTTGTGTTCCTTACAGCTGTGCCCCGGAAAATATTTTTCATCACAATTATAGAAACGACCCTTCATTTGGCATTCAACCATTTCACCCCTAGTAAATTTATGGACCTTGAGGGGAGTGACATGGGGGTTAGGATTAATGGGTCAAGGGCAAGGAAAAAAAGAGGGTTTTTGGTTCTAGGAAAAAACAACTTGTTGGGCCTCTTTAGAACATTTAGTAGCTTCCAACCAAGTCTGAGGGCGGGCCATGAGAACCTGGGATCAGATTTCATCCTTTAGGCCACTGATAAAGAATTCACAGAAGAAAGCATCCGGCATACCCTCAGTTCGAAAGGTCAAATGCTCAAAAGCAGTTATAAAGTATTCCACTGTGCTTGGTTATTTCAACTTGGTCAAACGATCGAGATAGTGGGTATCAGTGTCAAAGTGATCATAGATATATGCAACAAAATGGGTCCAGGAAATACACCCCTAACGTGAAATTTTACACCATTTCCACCATTTCCATCGTTCGGGATCTAGATAGAGGAAAACATAGCGAAGTTTGGCCAACTCATCAGTAATACCATGCAGAGAAAAATAATGCTCCATTTGGGTGACCCAACCCGTAGGATTGGAGACATCAAAATTATTGACCTCAACGCAGGGAAGAAAGGGGTCATGCTGAAAGGAGTTGGATTGAAAATGTAGAGAATGAGAGGAAACAACAGCATCGGGTTGGTATAAGAAAGAAGGACCCAAAGGGAGGTTCGACAACTGGTTGAAAACAGACTGGAGGGTGTTAAATTGGTTCATGAAGTTGGCTTCCATGGTGTCAAATTTGTGTTGTACTTGGGTCTCGAATTGTGCAAGGTGGGAATTGGTAGAGCCAATTTCATTTGTCACTTGATTGATGGAAGCTTTCAGTTCTTGGTTGCGAGCAGTGGCCATTTGGAGAGAGGAAGTGCGGGTAAGGAATAATGGGTGGGTGGGACCACAAAAAATGACTTATAAGTGATAGGTACCATGACGATCAGGTAAATAAGGGAAATATAATGGAATAGGTAGAAAAATAGGAAAGTTGATATGGGGTCAGGTCCATTGAAAAAAAAGAATTAAAAATGAAAGGTATGACTGCGAACAGGGATAAAAGGGAAATCCAATGGGATAGGTCCCAAATAAGTGTCTCGATGGGACCACTATACTCTTTTTTTTATTACCGCTGCAAATTTATACTTCGGACTGAATAATACTATAGTGCTGAAATTCCCAAATGCTTAACAGGAAGAAATGTGTAGTAATTTTGCAACCATAATGCAGAAGGCATAGTTGCATGCAATAGATATTGTATGTTCTATTTTTTTTATGTCCCAAGGGTTAGGGTATTCATGGTTTCTACAGACAAGGTTTTTCCCTGTGCTATATCTCTTTGATATACGTGCGGGTTCCAACAGTAGTACTCGACCCAATATCTCAGGGCACCAACTATGGAGGCTAGACCGTTCCCTTGTACTACTCAACTGCCCAGGTACTAGAGAGTATATTCCCGAGTGTTGTTCTCAGTGGAACTATAGTAGTTAGGCAGCCAATCGATTTATCTATGGAGTGCTTTAGAAGATCTAGGTTGATCCATATGCAGGTGGTGTCTGATGCGCTACCACTCGAAGGGGTACCAACAAGGGTTACAAGGTTGGCCAACAAATGTGTGCTTAAGTACCTCTTGTATTTCTTGTGGGTATTACTCCCCCACAGTGGGTTTATGTGTGTAATGACAGATCTCTATAGCTTTAAGATGTTGGAATACATCTCTACCCTGAAAAAAAATTCACCCTCAATTTTCTGCCGAGGAAAGTGCTCTCATACCACTTGTAGTATTCCAGATATAAAATAGTATGCAGAACAGAAATATTTTTGCTATAAATGACATAGAAACAATGATATAACTAGAAAAATACCAGAATAACACCAGAATGAGTACATTGATTATTGATAGCAATGTTCACTTGCATATTCAGGGGGGCAACCTCTAGCAAAGCATAGCTCTATTACAATAATATCCAAGACAAAACTTTTCATACCCTCTACTCTTATTTATACTAAGTCCATCTATCCAAAAGAACAATCTAGAGGAAGATCCTTCTAGAAGCGAAAGCTTCTATTAGGTCTTCTTACAATTGACTTATTCCTCTTTATTGCTAGGCCTTATTAATATTGACCTTTATTACATGGAAGTATATTATTATACCCACTTGACGGGTTAGGTAGG
>JASDQU011175154.1:0-26812 GCA_032191745.1 Picea mariana
CATGGGGGAGAGCCTTAAGGAGCACGAAGATGATCTTTTCTCTGTCAAAAAAATTGTGAACAGAGAAATAACCTTCTAACAGATTTAACCATTTATCTCGGGCATCTGCATCTATCTGACCTTCAAATATAGGAATATCAAAATTAACCCGTACCTTAAAAGGAGAGGTGCCTCCAAAGTGGTCGCTTGATGAAGATGTTCTTGATGCTATCAGCAGGCGTTGAAGGATGTGGGAAAAATTCTCCATCATTTCATCCCTCTGTCGCGTGAGAGATTGCTCAAGCAACATACTGATAGAATCGTCTGCTCCATCATTTTTCTTTTCTTCCGCCATTGAGGGTTTCTTATGTGTGCGAGAGAAATTTTCCTCNGATATTGAAAGAGAGACAACAATATAACAGAGATATAGTGGAAATAAAAAGAGTCACATATATACAATAATACACGATTTCTATTAATGAAATAAATGTACAGAGACTGTAAAATGCAGAGTGAAAGACTTGCTAGAATGGTGGCAGCTTATCTCTGAGAAGAGATGTGATGTCTACGCGCATCCATGAGAATATGATTATTACAATGAGGCTCTAAGGGCCCTTTTAACATAAGGAAAATAAAAAACCCTAACCTCAGGAGATGAAAAGCCAAAAGGTTTGCGGGCCCCGGTGGGGGTAGTTGATATGTCAACTTCCCAGGGCGTAACTTTGGCATACGATCTTTTTTCCGGGCGCACGATAGCTCATTGGAAAGATCTATCCGAGGACTACAACTTTTGTGTGATTAACATCGAACTTAGATCCTTGTTGCTTCCTGTTTTCCCAAAAAAACGTCGTTTAGGGCCTCAAAACGGCTCCGCAAGTTCAGGACCCAAAAAACTGCCAAAAATAGTAAATTACCAAAATTGCCAGAAAACTATTTTGATCCAGTTGGAAAAGGTGGGTGGCCATCGATATCCACCTGGATCATAGATGGGGTCGTTTAATAACCTTGTCAAGTATGGCAAGTGCAGTGTTTCCAGAAACGATGATTCGGGTTGTTGATTGTAACCAGAGAAAACTGAGCCTGGAGTTTGGCTGGCACTAGGTTGCTGGCCAGGGTTCTAGTAATAACCATGGTCGTGACTAACGTACATATTTTGTGCTTGTTGATATGTCATCGATTGACTCCCGTAATAGGACGTAAAGGGTTGGGCTTGCGTCACATTGCAAGGATTTTGGGAGGGGTTTCTCCCTACCGATCTGATGGGCATAGGTGCTGAGCCTTGCCCAAGGTTCCATTGGATATGGAAGGGGTTTCCCCTAGTTGGCATCCCTGACAAGGGAACTGATCCCTACCACAGATTCCAAGGTCCTTGTGAGGAAGGAATTCCTAATTTTGCCCCCTGTGCAGGAATAATACCCTGCACAAAATGTTGTTGTCCATAACCAGAGTTTCCCCCGACCGAGATGGCAGCTGATAAGAAAGTGTTGTTACCAAACACACTAAACAAAGAGAATGATGTCAAACCTACCAACATGCTATAAGTAGGAAGTCCTTGTGTTGGCCCTTGACCAAGTTTTGGGAGATTCTTGGTCATGTTGACCTATTTTGGGACTTCGACAGCCTGTCGAAGGAGGAGTGCAAGACGAAGCAGAGATCACGGGATATCGACCCATTTTTGGGTCCCTTTTGGGTTTTTGGGAGTATGTAATGGGAATGGGATGTCAGCCCATGGGTTTACCCATGTTTAGGCCTATTTTGTAATATATAAATAGACGCTTAGGCTAGATAGAAGTGTGGAGTTGCATCTATGTGATGTGAATGTATGCTAAGTGCATGTAGAGTCTATAAGTGCTTCGTGCATGACTGTAAGAGACTTGCAGAGCCAAGTGCAGGTCTTTGTAGTGGATTTTGGAAGGCTTAGTGCTGTAACGCAAGGAAGAAGGATCTAGCGAGCTGCGTAGATCTTCTGTCCTGTGCGGAGTAAGGTTTTGAGGCTCTGTGCTTGTAATCGATTGAATGAAGACAATAAAGAAGAAGAGTTGGTGGACGTAGCCCCAGGGTGGGGGTGAACCACGTAAATACTGTGTTATGCTGCTTTGTGCTTTGTCTTGATGTGCTCACACGTTATTTGCTAAGTACTTTGATATGTTTAGATAGATCTACTTATGCTTTGTGTGTATGATATGTGAGAATATTAGATCTGATCTATACGACCATGCTTAGTGATTAATCTGCTCGATCTGATCTATTTACCTATGCTAAGTGCTTAAATACATTAGATTAGTGTGGATGCTGCGAAGCCCTGTTTTATCGGCGAAGTGGATATTGATTGCATATTGAGGAACTGATGATGCTAAGTGCTTTATTAAGTAGTACAATCATAGATCTATGTCCCAGCTAAGGTTGTAGACACCTGAGTCTTGCAACCACCCCTGCCTCTACATCGAGTGAGACCTCATCTGCTTCGCAGGTGTTGTCGAAAGGGCTGGTAGTTAGGGATTTGTTGGTGCGCTATTGTAGTGTTGAACCCTGGGTCTGCCCTTGTGCCAACACCTTGACTACCTGCTACAAACAAACTATAGTTTACGTTCAACCCGATGGAGTGTTGGTGAGCACCGCTAAGAAAAGGGGACGAAGGAGGTATATGACCCCCTCCGTAAGGGAAAGCGTCATAGGGACCTGAAGTGCCCCCCATGGATCCTTGCAGAGGAGCATTTGAGCTCCCTATCCCCAGACCTAAAGTCTGTAGAGTGGAGGAGGAAAGGACAGAGTTCGTAGTAAAGCTAGGAATCCCGTATGAAAACGGAGGGCCTGTCGCACTCTGGGTGAATGAAGCAGTGATCGCCGCCATAGACGAAATTAGACCATTGTCCGAGGTAGAGGCATTTGAGACCATAGTGGTTTGGACCGATGATGGTTGGTTAGGAGGCGAAACACCCCCTGTAGTGACAGTCGTAGAGAGAATATAAGTATTCCCTGAAGAAGTAGCAACATTTGTTTGCATCGCTACTTGTGACACTACTTGACGCTCGTAAGGTTGAACTTGTACAACGATGGGTGTCGATAGATCAATGATTGGAGGGTTATGTGGACCAAAAGCTTGTGCTTTGAGGTTAAAAATGATTGGATCCTATAGAATTGAATCTTCTCCTCTTGGAGATGAGTTTGGCACAATTTCCTATAACCCAGTCGCCTCAAAAGACCCTTGCTGGTCTATCTTTCACCTTAGTGGTGGCGGGGGTGGCTCAAGATCAATCAATGGCAGGCCCAAACGCCTTCACGACTGACAGAGCTCCTGATCCCCCACTGTGTGAGAAGATAAATGACACACTAGGGCTTTCTATAATCATTTTGAAAACCAACACACACTAGAAAAATCTCCTATGAGATAAGACAAGCAGATCACTAGCTAGTTGGAAGAACAGTTACACCAACCAACACTAGAACAACTTACCGGTGCAAGTGAAACTCGAATACGAAAGCACTCTCCGGGTATACTCTGCAAAGTGTGGCCTCATGTTTTCCCTAGGTACCATGGTATACCCCCGTAGTCACCTGTGTAAGTCACTAAGATAAAGGCAACTAGGTTGCTAATGCGTGAACAATCACCAGGCGGGTACATTCGACAGTCAGGTGGACCGCAATGAGCTGGGTATCAAGCATGAAACCTAACAAGGGTATCAAAAGAAAGTGTTCTGGAAGACAACTGAGGACCTCAAACGGATTTGATACCCACAAAGCTCCATGGAAAATGCGATCGACAAAATCCCAAGATAATACCTCTATATGCATTCCCCACTACGCTTGGTCCAACTTTGGAGGGGTTATCTCCGCTACCTTTCCTTATGCGACCTTGTGTTTATCCCCTGTGTTAGAGGGGGGTCCCAGATAAATTTTACGGTTACTGTACTTTCAAGCACTCCCTAGCTCAGACTCTTATGTTTGTTTTTGTAGCCGTGAAGAGTTTTCTCTCCAATCCTAAATCAAGGCTCTAGCCTAGACTAAATTGATGAACCCTTCAAACACAAAGTCTAATAACTTTTAATTAGGCATTAATTTTAGTGGHTKTMTTAAKTCAAAAGGAABGAAAGTGAAACYARTGATRTTCTTTAAGAGAYKAAAGAGAAGAGCATAAGATGATACTGGAAACAAAAGTACTTCTTTCTTCACAAATAAAGATTTTCCAATTGAAACTCTTTCACCAAAMTTTTMGTAACTACTTTTCTCAGATCTTTGAAAAGAAAAACTCAAAACAAGATTTCGCTCGACTACAAGCTACTTAATGTCCTAAGCATTCAAGTAAAGAACTTAAGAAAACTTTCTTTTTCCTTGGTAAACAAAGCAACTAACCTAAACTACTTTACCAAACAAAGTAATGAAAGTTTTTTTTTTATTGTTACTTGCTTCAAAAAAAGAAATTTGAAAATGAATTCTTTTCTTTTCTTTCAAAGAAAAAAAGGGAAAAATGACGACAAGATAGGGCCAATAAATGGCTTCTGGCCCAATCGCACATCGCAGGGAGTCACTAACAACACCAAGCAGACATATCAAAGAAGACTCCCCATCTTGTCTAAAAACCCTATTAAAGAAAACACAAGAAATATTTGATCAAAAGAAATCTAAACTAAAGTCATACCTAAGCTACAGACTGCTATAATAGAGATCAATACTAGATCAAGAAAACCCCTGAGAAGTGTGACTCCTGACAGGGAAGAGGATGTCTGCCTCTTCTTTTTTACAAAATTTTTCTCAACATGCATGCTACTGACACTTCAACAACCAACATATGTATGCGGGCTGTCCAAGGGAAGGGCACGTATGCACGCATGCAGGCCCACTACAGGCCGTGTATAGCTCTGTAACTCTTCAAAAAATTGAAAAAACAATAGTCCAACACAGGTAGGGAGCACTGGTATGGAAGAACAACATCCCTTGATGACACAAAAGCTCACAGACACTCAAAAAATAGTGAATGAACTGATTCAAAAGAACCCAAAAAGAAAAATCCCCAAAGACCCTAAAGGCATCCCCAGTATGGTCGCCAATTCTGCTATAGTGGGAAAACCCCTCTACGGACTACACAAAGGGTCTAAAGTGTAGGAAGAGCTAACCATCTAAAGTATCCTACTTTTTATCACTATCCCAACATTACACCACAATCATACATAAAAGACAAGAGAGAGGGATCCGGTAGGCCTACCTTAAACTCCTCGTCCGATGTCAATCCCTTTGCGCTTGGTTGTTTCCTAACTGCAAGTCTCCTCCTAAGGCTGACCTGCATTCATCAAAAGACAAACAAGAAACTACAAGCATGCATTCTACATATGGATTAGTGGGTTAGACATCATAAACAAGAAATGTAAACAGATCATATAAGTTTAAGACGTCATTTGGCGGGACGAAAAAAGTACTTCTTTATATTAATCTCACAAAAGTCGCTTACAACATGAGACCGACACTACTCCTCGAACTTGGTCCTGGGATCCTCTTCACCATGCACCAACTACTTCCACTTCTTCTTCTCCTCTTCAGTTCTCTCTTAGGGAAATGGTAAGGGATTTACAATTGGGGCAAAGGGGGATTGATAAAATGGGTAGAGTTTCTTTTCTCTCGTGCTTCCCCTTGCAATGGGACCCCAACCATTCCTTTATAGGCCAAAAGGGGCAGTAACGGTTGGGGTGACTGGCTATGGGCAGTCAAATGGTTAAGTAACAGGCCGAAAACCAGTATCCTATGGAAATTTCCACATTTCGTGATATTCTGTGAGTGTATGCGGGCTGTAGTGGCTTAGCAAGCGTGTGTACGTGGGCAATAATGGTGCAGGGCACATACACTTTCAAAATGATGGTTTTTAAAAGAACTGTTCAATAATGGCTTGGTAAAGATAGCAAGTTAGATGTCCTTATGCCAGGTATGCATGTCAGGTGCAATTTAGGGTTATAACATACACTCTATCCAATCATTCTCTTAGAAAATGGTCTTCCACCCATTGAGATTATACTATGATTAGGTGCATAATATACAAACATATGTACAAATTAACTAATTCGTTAGTGCAAAAAACAATTAGAACATGTATAAAATCTACTATCTTTAGGGAGACCACCAATGGTAGTATAATCATAGTGCCTTATAATGTGACTAAATTTTAGTAATATCTCTCTTAGTCATTAATTCACCAATTTGATTCGTTAGTGGGTAGTATAATTGAAGTCAATTTGTATTATATTTACTAGTTTAATGAGTCATTAATTGCTGTCAATTTGTAGTATATTTACTAGCTTAATGCATCATTAATTGTCATAATTTTGTAGTTTCATTATTATTCGATATAAATTTATATGATGAGAATAATTTATTTAATGCTATGAATTTATATAGTATCAATGACAAATATCAATGAATTTATATATTATCAATGAAATAATAAGTAAAAACGTTATATATGTGAAATGGAAAGAGATTAAATTATATAATGTAAACTTGCATTAAACAATACTATACATAAAATCAACTAAGTGTCACACAATTGAATTAGAAAGAGATCAAATTATAAACATGTAAACTTGCATTAAATAGTATTATACATAGAATCAAGTATAAACATATATAACCCAAACAAGTACATACATATTATATATATACAATCTATAATGTTAAACACATACCAAGTTTCCCACCGATCCACTGGTAGTACATGATAAACATTGTCTCCATACACTCACTAACTTTACACTCAAAAACATCAAGCATTGTTGTCTCCAACTAGACAAGTACACGGAAAATCATGTTCTTTCTTTCCAAATATTTCCAAGGCCACCAAATGAGAAACTTCCTTCCTTTACTTTTAAACATTTATATCCATCTAAATTATCTTCATATGGAAGGGGGATTTACTCGTGACATTAATAATATCGACAATACCATCTTTGGGACTCAATGCCACTCCATGTATTATATAAAGTGAGTGTATTTATCCAACACTAGTAATAACACCATTATATGGATCTAACACTTTCACTTTATTAGATTCCTAGAGTTTATTTCATCTTTGTAATATTGAGCACTGTCACAAATAAAAAAAGTATACATAGATATTAATTTTTTCTTTACTATAATTATATATATATTTAAAAAAAACTGGGAAATTTGTATTATAAAAAAGGGTGCAGTCGAAACTGCTGAGGAGTTACAAAGTCCTTCAAAATTCAGGCCAATCCAGGGCCTTAATTAAACCAATACTACAAGCTACTAATGACTGTTTCAATTATACTCAAATGAAAACTTCAGATAAAACAACCTTACTGAATACACTCGGGAAAATACTTTGAGGATAAAAGTGAAGACACACTGATGCAACCTCCCTTCCCTCTTGGGGATTCTGCAACCTCCTGGTAAAAGATATTCAAAATATCGAATCGAATTGGCTCTTTGAGCCTTCAATAGACCCTGAACAATTGACACACAAGTCCCTTTGATGTTACATGCAGGTTCAAATTACCCGCAACCCCTCTCTTTGGCACTTCTGGCAACACCAATTGGCGAGTACTAGCTCCCACACTAGACTCCTTATCCGATGTGACCACGAGTTGTGGTCATGGGCCAAATTTCTTCATAACTTCGGGTTCGACGATTTTACAACCTCCACCCTCGTTTCCTTCTGAAACACTTTCCACCGAAATACGTGGATCTCTGCTACATGTTCTCCTGGATCCGACGGTCCAAACTATTTCGGCCTACGCGCTCCATGCAATTCCTTCGAAACTCTGTCTCCTGAACTATCCAATCCGCTGCCATGTAACATACTTGTAGCCAATGGTTAGGATTCAGTTCATGACTTCAATGAACCTGCTTATTACAACACTTCCACACCTCCGAACTACGAAGAGCCGACAGGTTTCTACGGATAACCTCTATGTAGTTCTCCTAGATCTGACGGTCTGGAACGATTCCGCTCCCTCCTGGATGGATCTTACTCATTGATTTGGAGAATTTTCAAACGGCTCCTTCCTATTGAAGAATTCTCGCCGCTCTACCTCCTCAACTTGTTATTTTCTCGAACCTTTTCTCCTTAGAACATCTCCTTGACACTTAGTCGAATTTCACCCTGTGCGTGCCTAGCAACAAGTTTTCTTCCAGAACTTAGCTTCCTTGTGGACGACTGCGCATGCCTTGTGACAGTTCATTACACCCTTCTGTGAACAAACTTACGCTACTCTTCCTAAGCTCCTGAGTCAAAAGACTCTATCACACACTCCTTGTGGACAATAAGCACTCTCTATATACAAAGGTCCAAGTTATCTTTCTTGGACTTGTTCCTTCTCAACACCCTGAACTTCTTAGAATGACTCCTTCGATTCTCAGCTAAGTATCAAACTTGCGCACGCCTTGCAACAAATTTCCTTCAAATTGACTCTTGAAGGGAAATTGTGCACTCTTTGAAACAATCCTCAAAGGCTCAATTGTTCTCTCTCAACAATATGAATCTGAACGTGTTTCCACCTACACACACTTTCAAGCTATCTTTCTTGGATTTTTGTGTCAAAACAGACTCTACCGACGCACACCTTGTGGACTCTTATGCAATCCTTGCATACAAAAGTTTCACATTATCTCTCCAAAGCTTCTTAGTTGAAACAAAATCTGTCAATGCACACCTTGTAGACACTATGCACTCCTTTCACAGGCTCGTAGAAGAGAAACAATTGAAACTTATCTAAATCCTCACAGATTCATACATTCAACCATGTAAATGCATTCATAATATAAGAACAAATAATAACTGAGAATTTAGATAAATAAAAAGCCTACCATTCATTCATTCAGATAGACACAACAACACCAACCAATTGGAACAATGCTTCTCTGTTATATTCATTCAACTGATATGTACATGGATTCATACACTTCTCTTCAACAACTATACAACTCTTAGCTATAATGGCAACAACTATCAACAACTAGAATTCCAACAACATCATATGGGAAACGATGCATTTAATTATACAATAGAAGCTCATTGAGCTTTCCCTCCAAGCTACCTTAGTGCTATCCTATCTAAATAAAATCATTCAACTACTAAGGATTTATTACAGTAAATGTTTGTGACAGACAGATAAGATCAAACACATTGAATCTATACTGCAAGCTATGGCATTAAAGAAAATACAATTCCCATCGATCTTATGCAATCATCCAACTCTAAAACATTTAAGAAGTTCTTAAATTACAATCTTTTCATATGTTTGCGTGATACGCCTCCTTAAATTAAAAATTATCACTTCAAAATGCATGCTAGTGCACTGAGCTGTCCTCCACTTGTGCTTTGCTGGCGATGCTCCTGCATCACACACTGCATATAAATTAACTTGTTGGGGAGGAGCTCACTTATTTGGATAACTTATGGGCCTGACTTCGTGTTACCATTGGTTGTGATGTGGCATGTGATGTCTTCTTCTTTCTGAATACCATCCAACTTTCGTTTGTATATGTTGAGGTACTTATGATGCCTATATTCCCTAATTTGTCTTGGTCTAGATATTCTATTTTTTCTTCATCTGATACCCCAACATCATAAGACTGATCTTCCCAACTAGATGATGGCTGAGGAGAAGAATGGTTTCGAAGTCCCTACCTAAAACTTGAGGGGAAGATGCCTCTTTCTTCGACTTTTGATTGGATTCTGGGCTTGTGTCTAGAGATAACGGAGTTGGCTACAGAGAAGGATTTGGCTGAGATGACTTTTCATTGACTTGAGGGAGATTTTTTCATTCCTTTGAGATTACTTGATGCTCGTCATTTGATCCCACCCACCAAGTGGATTTCCAAGGATTTATATTATTCTTGGGCCCTTTGGGACAATGGGTTGCAAGATGTCTCATTTCAAAACAAGATCTGTAATGGAAGGAAACTCTCTCATAGTCTAGTTTTTGAGACCAAGAATAATTTTTACCAGTATGAATAAATTCAACTAGGAATCCTTTATTGAAGTCCATTTCCACGTAGATATAAAAAAAGTGGAAGTGTCACGCCTTATAGTTTCACGACATGCATAGTGGAACTTTCCCAAAGACCAACCAATGGCTTCAAGAAAGGGTAAACCCCATAAATGCAAGGGAAGGTTGGGAAGCCTCACCCAAACATGAGCTAAGGAGAGAATGTCAGTATCTATATTGAAAGAAGGGTTCCATGGTTTCATGCACAAACCTGAGTTACCCCAAAACACAAATCTCAGTTGAGAATCAGATCTCGATCTTCCTCAATGTCAAACTCAACAATGAAGAATCTTTTAGCACAAGGATAATGAAATCTTGTTACTGCATAATAAGGATCTAGGTAGCTGAGATCCAACTGTTGAGATCAACTAACTTTGGCAAAAAATCATTGAAATGACAGAGCAAACTCATAGATCTGTAGTATTCTTCCTTTTCCTCAACATCTTGTCCCATGGGAATGACAAGGGGAGGGGATTCTTGAACCAGAAGGGATGAAGAAGAAGGAGTAGAGTCCCGCTGAAAAACATCTTGAAAAGAAGCCCCAGGTTGCGAAGCTGAAACTGACCTGGACGTAGTGATGGAAGGAAAGGCCCCATTGCCTAGGGCACCCACAGAGAAAGACATAACTGCCATGACCGATGAAGAAGAGAAAAATGAGCAGCAAGCTCGACTCGCGTAGAGGCTGCGAGAAACCAGGGTTAAACCATAGCCGCCGCGAACTAGTGGAAGAGAGACTCCATCCGACATTTGGATAAAAAAAATATCATGTTTTTGTTTGTCGATCAATAACAAAGACACAATTAGAAAATGAACTTAAAATATATAATTGTATTTTAAAAATGTATATTATTTGAATAAAATTGAATGCGCTTATCACCAAGTCTTATAACATATAGAAATAAAAATGGAAACTAAAATCATTAAAAAAAATTAACTAATCAAGCACGTTTAAGTCCATAGTGTTTGACCATTTGACTTATAGAAGAACCCAAAGTTGATTTATCAACCAAAAAAAAAATTAATGAGTTTTTCTATGTACTGTGGAAAATGAAGAGACTCTCCTCATGTTCACACTTCCATTGGATAATGATGTTATTTATTTTGTGAGTAACAAAAAATAAACATTATAGGGATTTGAAATGGATATTTTAAAACATTATAGGAATTTGAAATGGAGTTTTGCTGACGGGTGTTTATGACACACCGTGAACAGGAAGGGAAGATCCGGTCCGGGGTTGTCTACTTAACCCAAGCCGTTTGGCATAATCTACCATGATGGGTTTTATGGCTCCGTTAGCCAACTAAGATCCTAAAACAATTTAAAAGATGTGAACTAACTAAAGATACTACTCTAACAGTCAACACTTTAATTACAAATGCTTAACTAACAATCTTTATATACAATGGTTATATACAGTTTACAAGGTATAATTAAAATCTTGTGAAAATAATTGTTTTAAAATAATGTTTCTAAACAAGATTAAAAACAAACAAATTTATTCTAGTACTCTAAATGAACAATGAATGAAAAAGATTGTAAATGATATAACTAAAATAGACAAAGCAGATTGAATTTTAAATGATGCAATCACTCTTCACTCACAAATCAACAAATTAAATAAATAATACACTAACTAACCTCTAGCTGATCAACAATAATAAACTAAATTCATCTCTTTGCATTTGTATGAACTCCGCTTGTCCTGTGTCAAGTGAAAACCTATGACAAAAGCAAGAATAATACTTCCTGAAGAAATTCAAGGAAGTCTTTCATATTCCGGAGTGAGTATATAATGATAGAAAGACAAATAATTATATATCACATGACCTTGAAATGTCCAATAACTGAAAATGAAAGAAATTCCAATTCTCAGGAATGGTGTTACCAACTATCTAGCATCAGATGTAAACTCAAAATACTTGAATAAATGATCAGTCATAGATATAAACTAAACCAAAAGATAATGAACAACATGATATAAAATATTATGTGCAGAACAGACTAAAGCTAATTCGACACATATAATATTTCACATTAAGAAATTACATGAGAGATAATGAAAAAACACTGCACAGTCTACACAAGATGAAAGCCAAATAGTAAACTGCTTTCTCATATAGTTTCAACAAAATATGTTCATCACATGGTCTAGGAATAATTTTTGGGATAATAGACTCTTAAAGATTGAACAAATTAATACATAAATGGTAACAATTAACTTTGTATTGATAAAACAAACTAAAGCTAATTTAAATCAATGCATAATCAATTACTCAAAGAATATGAAGATATTACAATGAAAATAAAACCATTTTACTCACACGACAAAAGCCATTAAGCAATTTGAAATTTCATATTCTTCTTCGAAAATACTCATCCATTCTCCCAAAATTCCAACCATCCGTTACTCCATTTAAAAATAAAAAGTTTACAAAATAAATAATATACAAAAAAGAAAGGATCAAAATCCTCCTTTGAATTTCTTGGATCCTTGGGCTTTGAACTTTCTGATATATTTATGCAATGAATGAACAGTGTGGGTGTCACTAATAATTTCCGCCACCTGAAATTTGCCTCATAAAGAGACAACAATGTCTCTCAAATCGTGCATTTGTTTCGGAAAAAACTCGGGAGTAAGCTAAATGGGTCCATTATGGAGATGAGTTTTCAACTGTTTCTTCATATTCCTCATGGTTTGACTGTAATCAGTCCCGTAAAATCGTCTGTATGTTCTTGAACGCATTTCCAAATCTTATTTGTTGTTGCTCATAAATTATTTGCAACAATCCAATATTATTTTTGGATCAATTATCTTGAACGTATTTAGATAACAAAATCAAGCCATGATCAAATCCATACCAAATAACTGATAATATAAACCTGTGAAACAAAAAGAAACGAAATTAATAACCTAAACATTGTGAATAAAACAAAATCTAGAACAATAAAATTAAAATGAATTTAAACTAACTATAAGTTCTAAACAAATATTGTTTATATTTTCCTTTCAAATTGATTTTAAAATTCTAGAAGCTTCAAGTTGATGGAGAGGAGAAAAATATTAATTTGGGTTTTCACAAAATCAAACAAATGATAGATAACTCTTTTTTTCATTTTTAATTTTTATTTTGAAATGAGATGCAAATTGACAAAATAATTCAATTAATTAAACCTACCAAGTGATTTTGTAAAAATGATTGCTAATGAACAAAAGACGAAAACATAATCATAATTTAAACGAAAGTAATAGTTGATAAAAAATAATGTTTTAGTTTAAATTAAGGTTTCTATGTTCGTCTCTCACTCATTCAAATTTGATCAAATGTGAACAAATGTCATAGAAAAGATGTGCCGCAATAAACTTTCTTTCTGTAAAATCATTGTTATTAATCCATGTCTTCAACCAATCCATTCTCATAGCATATAAATTCAATAAGGAAGGGGTAATAACAAACTCCCAAATTATGAAGCTCGTCCATCAACATAAAAAATATGTAGAAAGAAAAATAAAATGGAATTTGAATTTCATGAAATTCAAACCAAACAAAAGAAAAGAATATAAATTCAAACCAACCTCGAAACAAAGAAAACCAATACCAATCCAATCAAATCAAAGGAAAAAAACCCCGAAGAATCCAAGTAAAATTTTGAGGGACAATAGATTTTGATTAAAAATAAAGAAGGGGGTTGTTGGGGCCCAACAAATGACGACTCACTGGTAGAAGTAGTTATCTATGCTCTGGTAAGTTTTCATCTCAGGAAGAAAATAATAAGACTTGAAAAATGATTTAAGCTCCCTGAAATAAATTCACTTTGAGACCATATAGTAGTAGGATAAGCTCAATGTTATAACGAGACAATATAATTTTCTTTGCAGGGGATTATAAACTGAAATAATGTCTTAATCAAAGAGCCATGATGTTTATAAAAAGACTTCAATACCATTGACAGAGCCACTGCTTCCAGTTGGCGTCCATAACCTCGACAGGGATGTCATTTAACCCACTCAAATGATTTAATCCCATCCAATAGTTGTATCCACATGATGTATACTTCCATAAAATTTAATTTAAAAGCATATACCTGCTACCTCTCGACTAGACACTACTTTGTTGCTAGCAGGCCTGTTCAGTACCCCGACGAAGTTGTCTTGGTATCATGTGTGCATTTACCCGCTGCTAGCGAGCTTGTTTAGTACCCTGACGGGTTTACACACACTTCCCACACTTAAGTGCTTTCAACCCTCTTATGCCACTTTTAAATAATAATACAATTATAGATTTATTGATGACAAATAGAGTGGGGTGATACTGGAGGTTAATTGCAATACAGGTGAATAATTGATCATGTTATTTATTTTCTTTCAAAACTGGAAGTTTTATCATGGTTTAGAAATTTTAGATTTCATTTAAGAAATCATCTAGAGAATGGGGAAGCACTTAAAAGTGATTCCTTAAGAATATGGACATCGTAAAATGTTTAAAGATCATCATAATTCTCAAATATTTAAACCACATCTATGGTGTAATACTTTGGCAAAGAAAATTTGAGGACAAAACGAAAGTGACAATTGACTTAAAAATAAATTGTCTGAGCTTATATCTTAATATCAGGACATCTTTGAACTGTTTCAAATTGCTTGAAAATCACAAGTCTTAAAATGAATGTTTCCTTCGATAATCGCTCTTTGATCATAAATATATTGATTCAAAAAGACATAAAAGAAGAAAACTCATTAAAAGAAATCAAAGAAGACAAAAAAAACACAACAAACCCAATCAAATTTTATTAATGGGATTCAAAATAAGAAGTACAAAAAAAATAAAAAAAATAAATCAAAACAACAAAAGCAAACTTAAAAAAAAATAGTTTGACCAAAAACAAAACTAGGCCAACCTCTCATAGAGAATGAGGATCAAAAGTAAGAACTTACAAATTTCATAGTTTTGCGTATAAGAAGGTTCTTTTCTTAAGATAGTGATGCATGATACATCATTTTGACTGAGATTATTATTAAAAGTCGCAGAAAAATCCTTAACCAGGATGAGTGAAATTACGTGCAGTGGTAAGTTATGTTTGTTAGGGTAAAACTAATGTGAATTAAAGATCAAATACTTAATCTCTTTATTAATGCTTCATAATATCTGAAATTATTGCATGATGCTGCCAAGTTTCGAAAAAGAAACATTTAGTCAAGACAACTGCGAAAAGGAAAAAGAAAGGAATTGAAAGAAAACTTCCCCGACAATATTCAAACGATGGTTCTCTTTTCATAGCCACGTGCCTTCATAATTGAATTATTCAAAGGAAAAAAAAATGAAAAGGAAATAAAAACCCAAAATGAATCTATTCCTACACCTACTCTAACTTCTACATAGATCAAAATGCTAAGTAAAATCGTATTTCCAGTGCATCCACAAGAGCATATTCAATCCTGCAAGGCATAGAAAGTCGAAAATCAAAATAAAAGAATGTAGTATTTGCAGATATGGAAGAAATATGTTATTCTTACCTCCTATATATTCAGTTAAAAACAAAGCAAACACGACCTTACCATTCTTTTGAAACTTCTTGATGTATGAATCCTCCAGCCATTCTACAATATTGTCGTGATATGGGTCATAATGGCATGGAAGAATGTATGTAACTTTGGAAAACTTGTCAATATTATGGGGACCTGACATAACCATCAGCCAAGGCCGAAGTGCCCCATCCTCTTAACAGTTCTCCAAGTGTTCATCAATTTCTTCACATTGAGGATCTAAAAAAATCATGTCATGCTTACTTCCTAGATATTTAGGTAGAAACAAAGAAAACACAACTTTTTCTTTATTATGAAGATTTTTTAGATACGAACCTTCAAGCCATTCTAAGATCATGTCATAAAAATTAGGATGCAAACTATGACTTCGATGAACTAGATATGTCAATGGGGAACACATCCTAAGAGGATTCATGACATCAATTAGATTATTGGTTTGAACACTTCCTTTGATGAAATGGACCGTTTCAAAACGTGAAGCATAATTATTAAAATTTGAACCAACTAAAGAATGAATATGCAATGTAGAATATTTGATCTCCATAAGACTGAGGGCATTGTTTTTTTTCAAAAATAAATAATGTAAAATCATCTTGAAACATGTCTTTTTTCCATGTGAGTGAAAGTGAAATAGCATCAAATCCGACTTCATAAATGTTGTGTTCAGAATTAATTTCACCAAATTTTGGCATATCGAAAGGATTTGATTGTGATGGAAAATAGTAAGATACTATGGGTAAAGTATCATGTCCACCAGAATCTAAGGAGAGATTGGGATAAAGAGTAAAATGAATAAAAAATGAGCACATAAAAGTAATTTCTTGAGTTATGATATTTAACAATGGTATTCTCAAGACATTCCTCTTCACTTTCCTTAAAACTTTCACTCTGTTTTGGTGATAAATATTTCAACATAATATGATCATCTAAATTTGCCTCATTTATGATAGACAATTCAAAACTTTCATGACAAACATCTAATCTTTCCCGTGGATGGGGTATGATTTGTGGATGAAGGTTTAAGGTTTCTTCTTCAAATTGCAGATTTGCATATCTAATAAGTTTCATAGGAGTGTTAGAGTACTTAAGATCATTTTCATCACCTAAGAGTTCTTCAATAACTGAATTTAAGTACTGATTAGAGAAATAATTAGAAGAATATGGACATGCACCTTGACCCAACATCAAATCTTCTTCCAAGATGGTAGAGGATTGAATATACAATGATTCAGAGGAAAAACCAATTTGATTGTCAGCAAGAACCTTTTCAATAGATTCTACCTCCCTTGCTTGTTCAAAATTTTTGGATGGATTCCTTTCATCCTGCAAACAAAATTCTTCTCGCAATTGAGTGATAGGATTTGTAACTGATTCATCATTTGTGATTGAAAATGGTTGGATGAAAAGGGCACAAACATCAGAGAGAAGATTTAGTACAAATGACATGTCATCAAGTTGAAACTTACAGAGAACATGATGGATGCTTGTTAAAAATAACTCTGGAGATGAATTGTGTTTGATTAGTAAAGCCTGAAATTATTCACATAATTGATTGTAATCATAGACTTCAAAAGAATCTAAAAATTCCTTTACAAATTGAAACCAATCAATAATGTATGCTGGAAAAGACTCAAACCAATGTTTAATCTGACCCCTAAAAGTAAAAGTGAACAATCTGCATAAAACATTTAAATCAGAAATATCATGCTTGATGCATTTACACCAAAACTTGTTAATATGGTCTTTTGCAGATACATCCCCCCCACCATCAAAGGTGAGTTTTGACAAGTGAGACACTGTCTTGTTGGGAATATCAGGTTATGAGAAGTGAAAAACATGTTCCAACACAATGATTTGGGGAGCCATGGGGAATTAAATACATTCAAAACAAAGACTTCTGCAAGGCTAGCTTGTCAGTCTGGCCTGCCTTCTAGTGCATTTCAAAATGACATAGAAGAAGAATTTATAAATATGGAATTATGACAGGTTGAGGGATAAAAAAATTAATCATTAAATTTACCTCGACCCTCCTTCTAGCGCCATTTGTTGACGGGCGTTTATGACACACCGTCAATGGGAAGGGAAGATCCGGTCTAGGGTTGTCTACTTAACCCAATCCGTTTGGTATAATCTACTCTAACGGGTTTTATGGTTCCGTTAGCCAACTAAGATCCTAAAACAATTTAAAATATGTGAACTAACTAAAGATACTACTCTAACAGTCAACACTTTAATTACAAATGCTTAAATAACAATGTTTATATACAATTTATAAGGTTTAATTAAAATCTTATGAAAATAATTGTTTTAAAATAATGTTTCTAAACAAGATTAAAAACAAACAAAATTATTCTAATACTCTAAATGAACAATGAATGAACAAGATTGTAAATGATATAATGAAAATAGACAAAACAAATTGACGTTTAAATGATGCAATCACTCTTTGCTCACAAATCAACAAATTAAATAAATAATACACTAACTAACCTCTAGCTGATCATTAGTAATAAACTAAATTCATCTCTCTGCATTTGTATGAACTCCCCTTGTCCCGTGTCAAGTGAAAACCTATTACAAAAGCAAGCATAATACTTCTTGAATAAATTCAAGGAAGTGTTTCATCTTTTGGAGTGAGTTTATGACGACAGAAAGACAAATAATTATATATTATGTGACCTTGAAATGTCCAATAACTGAAAAATGAAAGAAAATCCAATTCTCAGGAATGGTGTTACCAACTATCTAGCATCAGATGTAAACTCAAAATACTTGAATAGATGATCAGTCACAGATATAAACTAAACCAAAAAATAATGAACAACATAAAGAAAAGCATGATATAAAATATTATGTGAAGAACAGACTAAAGCTAATTTGACACAGATAACATTTCACATCAAGAAATTACATGAGAACACAATGAAAAAACACTACACAGTCTACACAGGGCGAAAGCCAAAGAGTAAACTGTTTTCTCATATAGTTTCAACAAAATTTGTTCATCATATGGTTCAGGAAGAACTTTTGGGATAATAGACTCTTAAAGATTGAAAAAATTAATACATAAATGATAACAATTAACCATGTATTGATAAAACAAACTAAAGCTAATTTAAATCAATGCATCAAAGAATATGAAGATATTATAATGAAAATAAAACCATTTTACTCACACGACAAAATCCATTAAGCAATCTGGAATTTCATATTCTTCTTCAAAAATACTCGTCCATTCTCCCAAAATTCCAACCATCCGTTACTCCATTTGAAAAGAAAAAGTTTACAAAATAAATAATATACCAAAAATAAAGGATCAAAATCCTCCTCTGAATTTTTTGAATCCTTGGGCTGTGAACTTTCTGATATATTTATGCAATGAATGAACAGTCTGTGCGTCACTAATAATTTCCACCACCTGAAATTTTCCTCATAAAGAGACAATTATATCTCTCAAATCGTGCATTTGTTTGGGAAATATCTCAGGAGTAAGTTAAATTGGTCCATTCTAGATATGGGTTTTCAACCGTTTCTTTAGATTCTTCATGGTTTGGCTGCAATCAGTCCCGCAAAATTGTTTGTCTGTTCTTGAACGCATTTCCAAATCTTATTTGTTGTTGCTCATAAATTATTTGCAACAATCCAATATTATTTTTGGATCAATTATCTTGAACGCATTTAGATAATAAAATCAAACCATGATCAGATCCATACCAAATAACTGATAATAGAGACCTATGAAACAAAAAAAAACCAAATTAATAACCTAAAAATTGTGAATAAAACAAAATCTAGAACAATAAAATTAAAATGAATTTAAACTAACTATAAGTTCTAAACAAATATTGTTTATATTTTCCTTTAAAATTGATTTTAAAATTCTAGAAGCTTCAAGTTGATGGAGAGGAGAAAAATATTAATTTGGGTTTTCACAAAATCAAACAAATGATAGATAATTCTTTATTATTTTTTATTTTTATTTTGAAATGAGATGCAAATTGACAAAAGAATTTAATTAATTAAACCTACCAAGTGATTTTGTGAAAATGATTGCTAATGAGCAAAAGATGAAAACATAATCATAATTTAAACGAAAGTAACATTTGATAAAAATTAATGATTTAGTTTAAATTAAGGTTTCTATGTTCGTCTGTCACTCATTCAAATTTGATCAAATGTGAACAAATGTCATAGAAAATATGTGTCGCAATAAACTTTTTTCCCGTAAAATCATTGTTATTAATCCATATCTTCAACCAAGCCATTCTCATAACAAATAAATTCAATAAGGAAGAGGTAATAACAAAATCCCGATTTATGAAGCTCGTCCATCAACATAAAAAATATGTAGAAAGAAAAATGAAGTGGAATTTGAATTTCATGAAATTTATACCAAACAAAAGAAAAGAATATAAACTCAAACCAACCTCGAAACAAAGAAAACCAATACCAATCCAATCAATTCAAAGGGAAAAAAACCCGAAGAATCCAAGTAAAATTTTGAGGGACCCTAGATTTTGATTAAAAATAAAGAAGGGGGTTGTTGGGGCCCAACAAGTTTTTAATATTTTTTCTAGTAGTTTCCCAAAATTGACACAAATCTATATCCTAAGATTGTTTGTTGATGCTACGACATTGGTGAAACATTGTTTGTCTTTTGAGCTCTCATATAGAGGTTTGTCAAAAACGTTCTTTCTCTTTAAAGAGGGCACACGCTTGCCAAAACTTCCAATGCCATGATCTAATTCTAACTTAATCCTTCCATAATAAAATTTACAAAACCATGCAACTATTCTTCTATTTTTTTTGACATGATGATAGTAAAGCTACATATACATTTTTAATAAGTTAAATATCCTCGCATGAAGATTTCATTAATATACATGTGTATATCTTAAAAAGTTTTAGAAACTTCAATTTATACTGTTTTGAAATGTGTTTCATCCATGTCTTAGAGTATATTATTTCAAATGTACTCTTTCATGTGTTTAGAGAAAATGAGTGAAGTTATTGACCAAATAACAAAATATTGAAAGCTATAGCACTGTTGCAAGACAAAGGAGTGACTTGGGCCTAGGGAAATGCAAACCTTGAAGTTATTGACCAAATAACAAAATCTTGAAAGCTATAACACTGTTGCAAGACAAAGGAGTGACTTGGGCCCAGGGAAATTCAAACCTTGAGGGAACAACACATTTACATGATAGGAATTATTGAACCACTTTAGATGACCTATCGCAAAAAATAAGACAAACTTAATACTGACTTTCATACTTAGTGAAGTTATTTAACTGAAATAAAAATATAAGCATCAACAAAGTAAGAGCCAATTTACATAACCTCCATGTCAGAAGTGTCTGTTGTATTATACAAATACTACTCTTTTAGGGATAAAGAACATGCAATAAAAACTATTAAAAATGAGGAGAACATAATGCCCAAGTTACAATAATATGTATAAAGTATAAGATAGGTAGTATCATCCTTAGACTTTAGCAACTATTCATAGTGGATAATGTTAGAAAAATAGCTAATATAACAACACAAATATTGTATCATAGTCACATTTTCTATAGCGGGAAAACCCCCCTATGGACTACACTAGGGTTCAACATGTAGGCAGATCTAACTGTCTAAAATTCTCCTACTTTTCTAACTACCCCGAATATACCCCAGATTAATACATGAAAGACAAAGTGAAACGATCAAGTAACTTTACCTTTTACTCCGCGTCTAGTGTCGATCCTCTAGCGTTCGATAGTTCCATTGACTGCAAGCCTCCTGCCAAGGCTGACCTGCATTCATAGACAGATAAAAAGGAAACTACAAAACATACATTTCATATATAAATCATGGGTTAGATGTTAGAATAAAGCATACATAAAATACAAACATTTGACACATCATATTTTAGGACAAGAAAACTATTTCTTTTATTGATATCACAATGTTTACTTACAACAAAGGTCAGTGACTGCTCTGCGAACCTGGTGGGCTCCTTCTTCACCAAGCTCCAACTGTGCTTCCACGTATATTTCTCCTCTCACACTTCTTCTAGGGAAATGACATAGGCTTATGATGAAGGAAAAAAGGGAAAAATGGGAAATTCTAATGCAAATCTCACAAGGTGGATGCAATTATTTGGGGCAAGGAGAGGATGTGAAACATGCATAGTTTTATTGTTCTTATGATTGGATTAGGAATGAAACCCCAACAACTCCTTTTATATGACAAAAGGATGGTTATTCGGTTGGGTGATGGGCTATAGGCTGTGCATCATTTGGGAAACCACCCAATAGTCCGTAATCTCAACGAATTCCTTGCAACTTTTGCAAGTATACGCGGGCTGTAATGGTGTAGGTAGCATACGTACATGAGCTGTAGTGATGCCACAAGCATGTGTACGCAGGTAGTAGTGGTGCAGGGTGCGTACATCTTCAAAAATAATTTTTTTAAGAAGAGTTGCTCAATGATGGCTTGGCAAAATTTGCATGTAAGAGGGCCAAAAGCCGGGTATGCATGTATGGAGCAATTTAGGGTTATAACAACATTGTTACATGGTATTATCCCAAAACCCCTTTTCCCTATTTCATGTTCCATGATCATTTGTCCATTTCACATTTCTAGTTGCATATGGGCATGGGAGATTTAATTGTAGATATAACATATGGAAGTTAGGGGTCACAATTTCATTTTTATCATATAAAGTCATCAAACTAGTGATAGTTTTCTCATTTATACCATTTGCATGATTCCTCTATATATGGTTTAGCTTTGATGATTCTATGACCACAAGTAAGGCTCAATAAAAAAGAAATAGCTTTGAAGTTTCACTTACTTTATATAAACCTTTTTCAAAATTAAATGATGTTTATGCTACTATTTTTCTGTTTCACTTACTTTATATAAACCTTTTTAAAAATTAAATGATGTTTATGTTGCCATTTTTCTTATTAATTATTGTAGATTGATAGATGGTTTAGTTCATTTGCATGTTTAATCTTTGTGTATTTTTGTCTTTATGGTTGTTATTATTTCAACATAGAATTGGATTGCTATGCCTGACTGACAAGCCTTTGAATCACTTCCTAATTAATTTAGTAAGCAACTGGAGAGTTGTACATTTAATTATCAATCTGAGGTCATATTACACTTCCGAACTATCGTGCACCATATATGCAAGTATAATGTTGTAATTGCCAATGGGTTGTAGTACTTTCAAATGAATGTCACAAGAAAAGATACATAAATGCTCTAGCAAGCCACTGAATTAGACTACAACAAATAAAAAATTGCAGAAATGAAAGCACACATTGTAGGAAAGTAAATGACACACTTGCAGGAAAGTAAATTACATTTGCTGGAAAGTAAATCATACTTGTGGAAAAGTAAATCACTCTTGCATGAAAGTAAATCACTCTTGTAGAAAAGTAAATTGCACTTGCGGAAAAGTAAATTACACTTGCAGGAAAGTAAATGTGACTTTTCCATGTGTTAAGGTGATATTGATTCTTTTGATATCTATGTTATGAATCATGTATTGAGATGAAACAAACTTCAAACTATAAGAATTAAACCACACTGTGCTCTTAAACAATTAAAATAAACTATCTCAATTTGCAAATCAAACAATTGTTCATTAGAAATCAAGATGCAAATTTGCACCAATGAGAGTTGCATCAATGAGAGTTGTAGCAGCCATAGTTGTAGCAATAGGATTTGCAACAACACGAGTCACAACAACACGAGTTACACCAATCATGAATTGCAACAACCGGAATCACACCAAGGAAAATATACAATAACGTTAAATAGAGGAATTGTTGGAAATAAATGAAAATAGGGAAGATAGGCTATGAATACACAATTATCAACTAGAAAACAATCTCCCTGCAATGTTAGAACTGATCTACAACAATCCGTTAGATGTTTTGATAGAGGAATTGTTGGAAATAAATGAAAATAGGGAAACACTATTACAACTATTCACTCATGAATTTAGAAAAAATACCCTGCAATGTTAGCACTGACTACATCAATACAAAGCTATAATAATGGAGAACTCTAGAGTCACAACAAGATGTTAATGAAGGAATTGCTTAAAATAAATGAAAAAATGTAAAATATGTTATGTCTACTTCTACAAATTATAGAAAATACAAACAATATCTATCTAAGGCGGGGGCCCTGCCTCCTTAGACAAGTTTCTAGTCTAAGAGTGCGATAGACACCTAAATGATTAACAAACCATCAATTTAACATGAACAAAACATAACTTTTTTAAACATAAATGTGTGGATCAATACAACTCCATTTTAGAGACTTTCTGCTTCCTTTCCTTCATCCCTCGACTTGGAGAGAGAGGGCGCATTTATAAAAAATGACTTCTTCCTAAATGAGCTAAGAAAATCGATTGACAACCACGAGGATCGGGTTGTCTCATCTTGTTACATCACATTTTTCAAAAGAGGGAAAAAATTAGGTGTGTGCTGACTAAATTGACCATGACAAGCGATTATGAGTTGTCCATTCCATTCTGGCACCCAATTGCCCTTATTGTGTTCTTGAGCAGTTGTTGGCTAATTGGTCGATCCTTGGTGAAAACTATGTGGTTGACCGATGAGTTGTTACAGAGTTTCAACAACGGTTTGTAGCGAGAGTTGCAACACTGTATGAGTTTTAGTAGTGACCAAAGTCGTAGCACTAGGAGATGCATAAAAAACTAGAGTTGCAACAACTACACTTGAACAAGAATTGTAATTCTCTTGCTGGGGAGGTACCTGTGCAACTTTGTTCATGTAAAGCATTATTAGCACAAAAGGTGATAATCTCCTGAAAAAATGCAGACGAATAAGTGTTGAAATGGCATAGCGAGTGAGTGATTATACCTTGACCAAACATGCATCATTGTGGATGAAAAGTGTATTAATGCGGGAATGGAAATGGGAAAAAGATGTACAAAAAGTATTAGACATATGCTACAAAGATGTCAATTTGAACACCCGTCATATCCCCTCAGCTGAGATCATTGCATGTCTTCATGAAATTAATAGTCACTTTGAGTATGAGAGGGTGAGACTCCCTTGGAGTTGGTTGATGTCATCATTTGTGTGCCCTTCCTCAGGAGTAGAAACTTCTTCCTCATTTTTCATAGTCTTCCAAAATTGCAATGAGGCTTTCACCTAAAGTCACACCTGTTGGTTCTTGTGTAACAAAAAGGTCCTTCTCTTCTTGGTAATCCTATGTGATTGTGGCAAGGCCTTCTCCTAATATTTCCCATGTTGTTTCTTGTTTAACAACAAGGTCTTTTTCTTGTGCTTGCATTTTTTCTCTGTCTCGTGCGTCCTCTGCTGGTTTTGGTGTATCAACAAAGTGGTTGGCCTTTACTAGTTCTTCTGTGATAGAAGAGTAATTGGCCTCTACTGGTTCTTGTGTGACATTAGGGAAATGGGCCTCTGTTGGTTCTTGTGTGACAACATGGAAATGGGGCTATGCTAGTTCTTATGTAATAGTAGGGCTATTGGCTTATGTGGCAGTGGGAGGTGTGTCCTTTACTGGCTCAACAAGGTGACTGGATGCTGTTGGTTCAACAGGGAGATATTCCTCTTTTGTTTCATGTCAAATACCAAAGAATTGAATACAAAAACACCACACTTTATTATTATAGAAAACCCTGGAGGTAGGGAAACACCATACAATGGATCATATTATGGAAACGATCCTCTCTTGTTCACTTACCTCTTAGAGGGGGAAATATCCTAATGAGCTACACACTCCAAATACAAAACTTCTCTTCTTGATTCCCATTACATTGCTTGAATTCATTTATATAGTGCTACCAACCACCTAAGAACATTGTAGAGGAGGAACCTTCTAATAAGCCCTCTTACTTTTATTATGTTCATGTACTAATATAACTAACTACCATAGTGAGCCTTATTTAATAATATAGTGGAACTAGTCCACCTTGTTAGCACCAAGAGTTGTTCTTAGAATGAATTAAGAACAAGCCCAATACCCATGAGAATATAAATGATTTAAAACAAGTTTATACTTGAGTGGATCAACAAGACTAAGTAAGAAAGAGAGAGGGCAAAAAACTATCTGCAGAGGTATTCCATTGAGCATGGAGTCATAACATCCTATGGAACAAAGGAAATCAAACTGTATACCAGACAAAGGGGCTATATAATAATGAGTAGAAGCATAGAGAATATGAAAACAGGAATAACATCCATTGTACAAAGATCCTTTCTGCAAACAGATTGAAGATTGATTAAACAATAAACTAATGATTTAATGGGAAAACTACAACAGATCCTCTGCTGTTCATGAATCCATCAATAAATGGAAGCTATGATCATCAAAACCTGCAATATATTCAATCAAGAGGATTACAAGAGAAATGGAAAACAAAGAATACAATCTGATAAACAACTCTCATGAATCTTTAATGATAGAAATGTTGATTACAAACAGGCCCCCAAGATTACAAATGAGCAACTAAACTGCTCCTCTAACTCTCTCCTCTCTTGGATCATGAATCCAACCCTTGAATTATCAAAACCCCCTTCATATATAGTAAATTATCTCTCTCTACTCTAAGGATTTTGAAACCAAGGAGCTACATAGGATTCTCCTCCATTTAGGAGCCTGTTACAAAAGATTCCAACAAAAACATAACAATTTCCTATTTTTTGAGATCTTGTTTATTGTGATAAATGTCTTTTGAAACAGGTCATGATTCTTGATATGGTGATAGAAAACATGTCCCTCATGTCCAAATACCTCCTAGGAAACCATTCAATACCCGTCATACAGGTGGCATCCCTCCTACAACTCGATTTGTCAAACTGTTAGAGTTCGAAATGCCTTTGACAACATGCACTGTGAATTTCCTGTAGGTTATGATTTCAACTTTTATCCCCAACAACGAATTGGGTCAAGCTGATTTTTTGTCATCAATTCCATGATATTATGATTCATCTCCACAAAATATTTTAGAAGAACCCAGATCAGAATCTAAAATTTATGATTAAAAAACGACTCTGCTTTGTGTTAATTTCTATGGATTGTCCCAAATTACCAGTTCACAACGCCTTTGACAACAGGCGCTGCAAACTTTGTTGGATCATGTTGTCATTGATGCCAATGGTTTGATTGATTGATGTAAAATGATTGATTGATGTCAAAGGATGGATTGATTGATGATTGATGTAATATAATATGTATTGTCCTTGATGAGAATGCATAGATGAAGATGGATCAATGAGTTGTCATTGATACATGATGAAG
>JASDQU011175156.1:22129-33425 GCA_032191745.1 Picea mariana
CCTTCAAACCAAGTTCCACATGACCACGACTCGAAACCATGGGCTTAATCACCCTTTAGCGCCTCACTCTGTGTTTTTATACACAGGAGCTTGTGTGAACACCAAGTCTGAGCATTGTTTTACTTCCAGGCCATTTTTACCTTAGCATGGGACTGATGTTGGGACCAAGTCCTCCAGACTTCTACCTTCGGTTTTGTTCCCTTTTCAACTTCTATTTTCCCCCGGATTTACGATTCTCCAAAGCCATCAATCATTCCACTAGCAAAAATGAATGGTTGAGATTTAATCCCCTGTCGAATGGATGGTCTTGCCCCCATATAGAGGCATCAAAGAGATCCACGGTTTCAACTTAATCAAGTGTTGAGATGGACTACTCTCAACCAATTCGGAAATTCGGCGCTCCGGGGCTCCGGGATATTTTGATTCCCGAGTCTACCACTTCCCCCGAGCGACAATCCTCCGAAGTACTTACCCTATTCTTCCACGGCTTAATCCAACAGTCAAGAAATGTCCTGAAGGAAACTCATATCGACAGTCTGCGTGCCTTCACGACTTCGGTCTTCGGAACTTTTCATTGGTAGAAACTTGGAAACCCCCGGAGTCACATACTCCCGGAGATGACATGACATGTTGATGTCACCTAGGGTGATGTGGACCCGTGGCATGTGTGCCACATTTCACAAAAAAAATGAACAGATCGATGTCCAAAAGGTACCAAATCTTTGTGACATGTGTCCCCAGATGGAGCCCTTGTCACATGGCATAAACCATGTCATCAACCACACGAACAATCCATAATCACTGCTCCAGATTCGACAGTCTGCGTGACCTCATGGCTTTACACTTTCATGCATTCGACACTTTGGGGCTCCGATGCTTTGGGGTTTTTCTTTGCAACATACTTAGTAATCGTCGGAGTGGAAAAGTTTTGAAGTCTGAACTTCGCTACCCTTTCTACCACTGCTAGATTCAATAGCCCGCAACACTCTCGAAGTCCTTCCCTTGATCTAATGGTCGACAGGAATTTCAGGACTTCGGCGCTCCAGGGCTCTGGGTTGTAACAGTTCAACAAGGTTTAAAAATCCCCGAGTGAAAACTCCCAAAGTGGTCAACTTCAAGTGACCACGATCAATGGCAGAGATCCCTCTGCACCTCCCATCATATCAGATGACTGACGAGACTTTGCGACTTCGACCTTCGACAATTCATGCTTTTCCTAACTACCAATATCGTTAAAGCGGCGCAGTTATGAAGTCCTACCTTTTGTGTTTAGCCTCGATCGACCATTGACGATCAATAATATATATCTAACGATTGGGACTTAACCTTTCCCAACCTTTGGTTTTTCCTTTATCGGATGGCTCTCGTTCACCTTCCTTCAAATCTAGTTATCCAAAAATCCTTGATCGCACGGTGGTGATTGTTCCCGAATTAGAAAGGGATGATCATGATCCCACGATCCCTTACAAAGGAGCTCTGACGCTATGGTGTCTGTGTGGAATCTGCAACGCCATTCGTCCTAATCTTTACTATTTCAAGGTCATAAATCGATCTTAACCAAGATACTTTTACCAACAGACGCATCCCATACTAGCCCGGTGTTTCAACCTGTAGCTTTGATACCAATCTGTAACGTACCCAACCACCCCAGGCCAGGCTATGCCACTTTCTGTAACGTACCCAACCATCCCAGGCTGGTCATGCTACTTCAAGCCTGCTCTCGGACTCCTTTCAAGCTCTAATACCAATTTGTAACATAACCAGCCGCCCACAGGTTGGGGCTACACCACTTAAAATAGGATTATACATATTCCAAGACACCCAGCCATCAGCAGGTAGGGAATGCTGCAGTCCAAAGCCTCAGTTATCTGGTCTTATCTCGAAATCAAAGGAATTCTCATTAAAGTTAGAGGCATGAAAATAGCATGCATAAGACAAGATCCCTGCTACAGCATAAAGTAGTAAACAACGTGCCATGCACAACAAGTAACCAGTAGACAGGCGCATTAAAAATACATATCCCAGAGATAATTAAATACAGATGGAAAATAAACATTACATAGAAAACACAAAGAGCACTTATATTTGCAAGTAAATGTTCACCAACTAGCTGCAGACCAAGCATGTTCCTCCCAACCATAGACGTTGTTGTATTTTACTCTCAACAGCAGGTCACCCCTGAACCATGGCTATGAATCCACAAGGATGGGTCCTAGGTCAAATCTAAAACACACAGCAGTTGGCTAACTAGCTCTCAGGTTTCCCAACAACACAGCAAATCCGAATTTCGAGCTCTCTTTCCCCCTCAGCCTGCACAACCCAAAGAAACAAACACCCTTCTCTGCCATGCAGTCCCTCAAGTTGTCCCATTTATCTTGTGGGCTCCAGTGCTACTAGTCAGGAAATCTCCCTACTGGAAACTCCAAGGATTCTCAGTTGTGGACATTTCTATCTGAACTGCCATCAATCTCATAACTAACAGGCCTTTAAGCACTCAAAGAAATCCAAAGTACACCATCTATCTTCTACCTAGCCTGCACAACCCAAGAGAATGGACCCCCTTCTACCCAGCCTGCACAACCCAAGAGAATGGACCCCTTTCTACCCAGCCTGCACAACCCAAGAGAATGAACCCTCACTTTGGCATCTTTTTGTTCCCCTATATCCTATATACTTATACATTTTGCCTCCTTTCCCCATGTGCTAAAGACTAATCTTCCATAAAGTCCTATCTTTTTCTAAGGTATTACAAATTCCATATAATTATCTTAATTTATCTTTACATATTAGCATTAGAATGAGTTTTTAAAGATGTTTGAACTTCCATATGTGTGTGATTTTCAATAATCTAATGATATTCGTAGATTGTAAGTGTCCCRGGTTMTTTTTGAAGACATAAGCAKAATTACAAAAGAAGACATTTTTAGAAGAGATATATTCAAGGTATTTTAAGAAGATATATATTATATTCTCAAGGAAGATATATCCAGCTTGACAATTCACACCAATATGGATTCCTACTTCAACAAGGTTCCACATCTGAATATTCTAAGTATATATAATGTGGCACCTTATACATATATCATCTCAATCATCCAATAATGGTCATCGCTGAAATAATACAACTATCTACCTCAATGAGAAATATAGCATATGGGTACCTTGAAGGATCAGTTGGCATCAAAACAGGTGGCAAGAGCATTTAATACTTTGTTGAGTGTTAAAGATAGATAACAATGGATATTAAATAGGATACCCGACATCTTCATATCAAGCACATGAGGGAATCCAAATGCAATAGCCTCAATGAATGAATCATGGGACGAGACCAATCGATTGGTCGTATACCAGACATATGGAAGTCAAGCAATAAGGAGATATAGGAATATATTTTTTTGTAAATTTATTTTCCAGCATCTTAGGAGATTGGCGCTCTGTACCCAGAGCTATGTTAACTACCTATTGTATATATATGTGTGTACTCTCACTTGAGCGGGGGTGTGTGAAACGTATGAAGAACAGGACTGAGTAAGGCATTGTTCCAAATTTTAGAGATTTCAATATATCTTTTTTGTTTATGAGTGGTAATTCCTTGTTGATAATTTATTCAAGTTAAAGTACGGGCATACCATGAGCTTGGGCCCACTCACAAGTACAACCTTGTGCCATCTATTTTCTGTTCATGGTTATTTCCTTTAAGTATATCCATATATGATTGTTAGTTTATGTATTTTCTATGGTAGTGAAGTGTATACTGAGGAATAGATGTATGTTGCACAATCGCCCCTGAAATTTGTTGAAGAATGACAGTTAATAATTATTAGAGCCAATATATTAAAGCCCATCGCTTATACTAGGATCCTTTGTCTATTCCAACGTTCTATGTTGAATCTAGGTATATGTAGATCCTAGCCACTACAATGGTTTTAATATCGTTCACATGATTATGAATGGGGATTGTTGAAATTGCTAAATCTAATATTGTTGTATTAGCTTAATAATGATTTATGAATAAAATAGGTTTGATATTTCCTTTTGGATAAGTATATACATATTCTACAGAACCACGGTACTTTTAATTTCACCAGGTGAACATTCGAGGGGTAAGCCTATGGTATCTCAGAAAATTAATCCCAAGAGATACCACAGCAAAGCAAAAAGTTCAAAGTATTGTGATTCATTCATCTCTTGTCCATAGTTCACATTCGATTTGCTAGTTCTCTTTTCTGTGTAAACTGAACATAGTGCCTCGCGAGTACATATTGTATCTCGGGTTGACATAATTAAATGAATGAGCATAATAGAATGCCAAATAGTTATAAGCTATATTTTTACCTCATCATTTTGGCATCGTTTTCAGGGAGGCACTCAAGAATTAGGACTTTTTCCTTGAGAACATTGTAGGAGCGATACCAGGCTGAAGGGAAACCCCTAGGCAGTTGACAACTACCCTCTGATATCCCATGCCCAGGATATTGTGCTTAGAAATCATCACAGGATGCATGACTCGAGGCACTAAGAAACCTCGTGGATGTGGTGCAGGGACCACACGTGACACTAATAACCAGGCCAGTAAAAGTGGTGAAAAACATGACCCTCTAAAAACCCCTAGTACTCATCATTACTCAAAAGTAGCATCCAACAATMTGGAAGAACCACCCRAAATAGACTCTATTSTTGGTYTAGTCATAGAACYTCCTTCCTTTGAATCTCTCCAAGACCAAGATCATCCCATTGAAGGACCTGAGTCAGAAAAACATAGTAACCGTATTGAGGAACCAGAAAAMTTTRTTGCCTYAGAAGAATCCTTGTGGGGAGAAAAACCTCTAAACATGGGAGAGGAAATGGAAACATTKAAAGAGAAAGAAYCAATCACRTTTGAATTTCCTATTCAGRAATCYGAGGGTATACTTCAAATGAAAAACATTTCACCCTCTGCTCTGCCAAATTTTCGTAGTTTTCCTATTGAGRACCCARACACCTTCCTCTTTGAGTTTGATGTCCTTTTCTGAAKCTATGACTATTAWTYTGATGCCCATAAACTTAAACTATTTCCTGCCACCTTAAAAGAAGCAGCTCTTCGTTGGTTCATGGAACTCGGAGGAAATTCTATCAGACCCTRGGAYGAAATGAAGCAGAGATTTCTTAAGAAGTATCAAGATTAGTGCAAAGTAAGGGACATACGAGAAGAAATTTTTAGAATGACATTGAAGGAGGAAGAAACCCTCGAAGATTACGTATAGAGGTTTCAATATAACTTACAAAGGACTAAGCAAAACACACTTGATCCCAAAAAATTACGTATTATATTTCTCAGAGGAATCAAGGATGATTGTATGGATGCATTAAATCTCATGGGGGTCGGGGATATCTCCCAGATGACCTATGACGATATCTGTGAACTGTGTAAATGTTATTCACGAGGTATTACTAAGTCTGGGAAAGGCCCCCAGGATCTAGTCTCCAGGGTCACAAAGTTGTCAGGAGGAGGAGTTACTAGAACCAAAATAGGAAACATGTTGGACAATTTTAAAACTGATATCCTTAGTTCACTTAGATCCCAATTGGATACTTTCCAAGCAAAGAAAAAGAAAGAAGAATTCGACCYAGCATTAGCCGTCTTCTGTTCAAGATGTCGAAAAAAACACCCTTTAAAGGAGTGTCCTTTAGATAACATAGAAATATGTGGTATCTGCGAACAAAATCATGATACTAAGAGTTTCCCTTCCCTACCTAAACTAAAAGAAGTCTATCAAGGGGCCACTGGGGAAACAGAACAAATCTGTTTTGTGGCCCAAAAATGACCATGGCACCCAAGGCACCAAGCATGACACAACAGAAATCCCAATTTCCTCCATACTATACTTAGTATCAATATCCACAGAAAAATTGGTATGCTTCCATGCCTTGGCAACAATGCCAACCCCAAATGCATAACCATCCTTGGAAACAAGGCTAGAGAGGGCCTAATCTTCAATAGTCCACTCCTAAAACACACCCTCCAATTCAACATCAACAACAACTACAATTACCATCAAACCAACCTCCTCTACGAACTATGCAATTACCATCCCAACCAATACCAAATCCAAATAATAAAGTAGTTCATCCCACCTACAATTCTAAACTACCCTTCTTTCCCACATATGTCATGTCTCCTACGGAATTTCAAAACATACATCTACGATTGGGAAGAGTGGTTCAATATAAAACCTCACCCATCATTTAAGAACAGGATGATGAGGAGAATCCCCCCGAGTTAGACAACCAGAATGCTAATCCCTCCAAGGAAAAACAAAACATCTCTCAGAAACACTTCAACGAGTGGGAATCGCTCTCATAACCACCTTATCCGGAAAGGTTAAATATAGAAAATTCCCCCACACAACCAGAATTTGACCTCTTAGGAGAACTTTGAAATGTGTGTGTAAAGATTCCTTTGTTCCAAGATATTAAGTATGTTTCGATCTATGCTAAGGTTATTCAGGAACTCTACCTAAAGAAACCAGGAGGGAAAAAGAAAGACCCAGAAACTGTTCATGTCATAGGGAAGCTAGTCGATCTAATGCTAGGAAAAGTATTTATGGCCAAATACATGGATCCAGGAAGTCTGGTGGTCAAATTCAACATTAATAACATTTTCATCATGCATACTTTGGTGGAATTAGGAGCGACAATAAATTTAATGACCAAAGAAAACATGGAGAAACTTCAACTGCCTGGTCTTCGACCAACCCCTACAATCCTTCAATTAGCAGATAGATCCACAGTAAAACCCGAAGGGATGCTGGAAGATGTAATTGTTTTTGTAGAATCGTGGGAATACCCAGTTGATTTTATGGTCCTACAACCAAAGGCTATCCTGGGGGGATACCCATTGATTTTGGGAAGACCCTGGTTTTCCACTTACGACGCATATATCGACTGCAGATTAGGTAATATGACCATCTCCTTCGGGAACTCAACTAAGAAGCTAACCCTCTATCCTCCTACTAAACCTTCCCCTGACCTAGAGAATTCCTCCTGGGTTGAACATAGTGACGAGGAACCCAAACAACCTCTGTTAACCCTTGACCAAGCATCAACATTTAAACTAGCTATTGAATATGATTTTATTTGTACATATCTAGCACATCCTCACATAGCCAGCAACCCAAATCTGGAGCATATCCTCAGGGAGAATTTCCAAGAAGTCTATTCGCCAATTGAAACAACACAATTACTAGATGAATTGGTTCCTATGAATGCTACCTTTGAAGATCATATCTTAGTTGTTTAAATCCATCATGGGAAAACCTTGAATATCAATGCTAAGATAGACTCTTCTCAACAAAAGCAGCTCATTGAAATACTAAGAAAGCACAGTTCTTCCTTCGCTTGGGACTATACTGACATCAAATGGATCCATCCTAATCTATGTACCCATCACATTTATCTTAAGGAGGATTCTCGACCTATTCGACAACCTCAGCGGAGGATGAACCCTGCTCTAAAGGATATAGTCAAGGGGGAGCTCCAGAGGCTCCTTGGCGTAAATTTCATTTACCCAATCTGTGATAGTAAATGGGTTTCTCCCTTGGTTATTGTGCCAAAGAAGAATGGAAAGTGGCATATTTTTGTTGACTACAGGGAATTGAATAAGGCCACTTTGATAGATTACTTACCATTACCATTCATTCATCAAGTCTTGGATACCTTGGCAATGAAAAAGTATTTCTCTTTTCTCAACGGGTTTAGTGGTTATAATCAGATACAGATCACCCCTACGGATCAAGAGAAAACCACTTTTACATGCCCATGGGGAACCTACGCTTACCGAGTACTTTTGTTTGGACTATGTAACGCTCCGGCTACATTCCAGAGGGCTATCTTAGGGATATTCTCTGACTTGACCAATGATTGCATGGAAATTTATATGGACAATTTTACCATATATGGAGATACCTTTCAAGAAGTTGTAGAAAATTTAGAGAAGTTCTTGGTCAGGTGCCAAGAAACCAACCTCTCTCTTAGCCATGAGAAATTCCATATGCTTCGTACTGATGGGGTTTTTCTAGGACACCACATATCACCTACAGGAATCCAAGTAGATCTCGCTAAGATCAAAGTCATTCGTGACCTTCCAGTACCCACAACCCATAAAGATGTCCACATCTTTCTAGGACATGCAGGATATTATCAAAGATTTATTGAAAACTTTACAAAGATAGCATCCCCCCTATTTCAATTACTTACAAAAGCGACAGAATTTTCTTGGAATGATCAATGTCAAACTGCATTTGAAACTTTGAAAGAAAAATTATCCATTGCACCGATCTTGCGGGGTCCCAATTGGTCCATACCTTTCCATATCTCTATAGACGCCTCAAACACAACCATTGGAGTTGTTCTAGGACAGAAAGAGGAACAATGTCCATATGTTAGCTATTACATCACTAAGAATCTTACCCATGTTGAAAAGAACTATATCGTAACTGAAAAAGAGTTTCTTGTTGTTGTGTATGCTATTAATAAATTGTGTCATTACATCACAGGTTATTTTGTCTTCATACATACTGATCACTCCACCATTCGTTATCTTATGAACAAATCTATCACCAATGGCAGAGTGACCAGGTGGTTTCTCTTACTACAATAATTCGACATTTCAATCATTGATAAACCGAGGAAGGAAAATGTCATTTTTGAATTTCTCGCTCGACTCACTAATGAAGGAGAAGCCATTCCGGTGGAAGAAAACTTCCCAGATGAACACTTCTTCGCCTTATCTACTAACACACCATGGTTTGCAGATATCGCTAATTACTTTACTGCAGGTAGACTCACGCAACATCTATCCCCAAAAGAACGTCAAAGGGTTATCCGACAAAGTGCAACATATTCTTGGATCGAAGGATATCTCTTATGTACTGCGAAAGATCGTATTATCCGACGTTGTGTTCGAGAAGACGAAATGTATGACATCCTAAAATCATGTCATGATGAACCTTGCAGAGGCCACTTCGTAGATAAAAGGACTACAAACAAAGTACTGCACCTTGCGTATTATTGGTCGACCATCTTTAGGGACGCCAAGAAATACGTCAGGAGTTATGACAAGTGTCATAGAATGGAATGACCTGTGAAGTCAGATGAGATGTCGCTTCAGCCTCAGCTTCAGATAGAACTCTTTGAGAAATGGGCCCTCGATTTCATGGGACCTATTAATCCACCATCAAAGAAGAAGATGTACATTCTAGTGTTCACGACTACATGACTAAATGGGTTAAAGCCAAAGCACTTCCAAAGGCCACAGAGGACGCAGTAGATAACTTTTTATATGAAGAAATCTTTGTTCGCTTTGCAGTCTCCCGAGAGATCTTTACTGATCAAGGAACCCAGTTCACTTCATGGCTCATCCAGTCCATTACCGAGCAATTCAATATTAAGCATCGTATGTCAACTCCGTACCACCCTCAAGCAAATGGACAGTTAGAAGTCACAAACCGAGTATTGGAAACCATCCTAACTAAAATAGTCCAGCATCATCATAAGGATTGGGCTGACAAACTCTCAGAGGAATTATGGGCCTACAGAACCACCTAGAGGAACACCACGAGGTTTACTCCCTATGAACTAGTATATGGGAAATCTGTGGTTCTCCCCATCGAATTCGAGATCAAAACGCTGAGGATTGCATTTCAAGTTGGCTTGGATATCTTGAAATCCCAACAACATAGGATTGAGCAGATTAATGAGCTCTATGAGATTCGTCAGGCTGCAATACATCAAACCACTTTAATCCAACAGCAGAGAACTAAATGGCAGGCTCCTCTACGTATAACCATGACCATATTTATTTCGAACCACTCCTAACTCCATAACGCCTTGCCACCCATGTTTTAATTCAAGACACTTGGCGTGAATATATCATTCGAAGAACCACATGTTATGATTACCATTCAGTAGGCAGTACACAACACGATATCCAGATCCTCATATTACTTGAAGCCCGAATAAACTGGTAGACTCCAAATGAGAGAAGGGTTCTAAACGCTTGAGACAGGTCGATGATATACAGAGCAGAGTCGGGTTCAGTTCCAAGCACGAACACTGGTCAAGATATACAGAGAAAAGTCGGGTTCAATTTTTAGCACGAGCACAGGTAAAATATATACAGAGGCAAAGTCGGGTTCGATTCCGAGCACAAAAACAAGTTGAAGATATATAGAACGAAGTCGGGTTCAGTCCTAAGCATGAACAAGGATATATAATCTCTCCACGATTGATCCATCCATACTGAAGAGAGTCCAGCGTTGTCATAGGGTTAGGCTCCTTGACGTATCCAGACTGATTGAACTCCAGTTTTCACATAATACCAAAGGGCTGAGACGAATCGGGCCAGGTCATCTATCAGAAATCACAGAGACAGAGTCAGTCGCTAGGCATATACTGAAGTCGGGTTCGAGTTTAAATCACGGGTGAAAGGACAAATGTTGCTACAAATAAATACAGCGGGACTTTGAGGTAAGGAGAAATTCAAATCTCATTGTGTAGAATTTTTCAAAGCAATTTTCTTCTTTGGAAATATGGGAGGAGAAGCAAATAGAAATGAGCCCAACAACATTGAAAATATTAGGAAAAATCTAGCAATCATGAGGATATCCGAGTAGGCTGGATGGTTATAGTTTTTAGAAAATTTTCAAGGTTTTGATCTTGATCTTACCATGGAATTCGCTTAGAGTTTTAATGGAAAACAAGCTATTGTTAGGAGACTGGATATCCCTGTGTCTAAGGAATCCGTGAGTAGAATAACATGGATACCACTACAAGGGGAACAATGGTATAAAAAATTTAAGGTAGTTCCTGACAGTTGGGATCCATTTTTCAAAATATCATCCCCACTACCTGATTTTAGGAGGGGTATACCAAGAGAATCCTTATGTTCCCCCTGGGATGAGGTAATATTTCATTTAAAAAATTCCATCACTTGTGAAGGACGGTATAGCCTGGTTCACGATTACTATATCCGAATTTTGATGCACCTGATGGGGGGGGAACCAATGAACATGCCTTATTATCTACATAAGAGCTTGACAAAGATGAGTGAGTTTATGAGGAAGAAGAAGAGACCATATATTGCTCTCTACCATAAAGGGTTCATGATGATGATCATCAATGCAGAACTGGAGAGAATGGGAATCTCCTGGAGTACCTTCATGGGTCAACCATTAACTAAGCCTAGGGGTAGAATTCTTCCTCCCAAGAAAAGGTCTACTGAAGCTACAACAGATGGATGCAGAAGGTCTACCAGGAT